>JAAGAY010001665.1:0-31875 GCA_011801015.1 Ardeotis arabs
ACGGGCCCACCTCTCCAGCCTGTCCAGGTCCCTCTGGATGGCATCCCTCCCCTCCAGCGTGTCGACGGCACCACACAGCTTGGTGTCATCGGCGAACTTGCTGAGGGTGAACATGAAGAACATGAGTAAATTATTGGCCAAGGAAAAAAAAAAGGTTACAGCAAAATGACTACTGTATTTGTACACAACATTATCAACTGAAACAGCCTTCAGAAAAAAGGAGCAGGCATGGAGGGTAACTGCATTTGGTAATGAGACTAACAGGGAGAGGACTAGTCAGTATAAAGCAAGAGGGCAATAAAATATGGAATGGCTTAGATTGAAGCGTGGGCACAATAAGCATTTCAGAATTGAAAAGTGAAAGGTAATGAGCCTGTGGAAAAAAAAAAAAGGATGGGAAATGTACTTTTAAAGGCCATATGTTGCAAGAGTTTGAGCAGGAGTAAAATGGAGCACAGTGGTGGATAAAATGAAATACTCTTGGCACTGTGCTTGAGACTGCTAAAAAGAAAATGGAAAGAATGCAAGATCAAATTTCAGAAGATACTGGAACAATTTCAGTTGTGGTGTGACAAGGTGAAACTCCCAAAAAGAACACTTCTCTGGTACGAGATGACACACTTTGACTAAATACAGGCCAAGATGATGTAACACAAGATTTCAGGACATACGAGAGGCAATGTTACAAAAATTACCAGCATGTGTCTATATGAAGACTGCTATTTTCTCCATTTTACTTATGATTCATCAACATTTCATGAGAAATTCTTGGCCTGGACGGTGCAATTCATTAATTCACAGATCACATAACTTATGCATAGGCTTCCATTCTCTGAGCAGAACATAATTTTTAGAATCAGTTTTTTTCAAAGGAATGCTTTGAGCAAGCTTTTAATGTGTTCTCTGCAATTCCAAAATTGTTTCCATGATTATTCATACCACTGGGCTTATTCACTGTAATATTCAATGAAAGCAATTAAAAGGGAAAAAAAAAACAAAACAGGGCACCAGACAGTCTTTTCTGCTTTTCACACATAGACCTTCCCTACCATAAATTCTGCAAGGTCTAAAGACTAAATAGGTGGATTAGGGAAGCACAAGCTTTACCCTTCCTTTCCTTTTCTCTTCCAGCACTTGAGAAAATTCCATTCCCAATTAGTATCTTTTTTTAAATGTTGGGAGCTATGCTCTCCATCTAGCTCAGACAGTTTCAGTCTGATTTGGTCTGGCCTACTTCCGTTCACATAATTTCTCCGTGGTTGCAGCTACATGGCTGTAAGTGTCAAAAGTTTGCAAGTGCTTGAAGGACAAAATGAGGTTCCGTTGTTGCTTTTATCACTATTTGGCAGCAATTTCAGCCATTTAAAAATATTCAGTTACCATTTTGGCTACTGAGAGGTGCAGGGCAGGGATTTTTAATAATCAGTAAGGCAGCGGAACTGCCATGGAATTCCATGGAACAAGGCAAAGGTGGTACTTCATTTCTGAGGTACTACTCCTATTAAGTAGCAGAGAGCCACCATAAATAAAGGTAACTGTAAAGTTTCCCAGAAGGATCACAGCATTCTATCAACTTCAATATTTTACATCTTATCTTTGTGTTCATATTTCCTTTCACTGATATGAGCACATTGCCAAAAGTAATTAGATTTTTATCTACCACTAGCTCCACATAATGCTCCTATTTAATTTAATGGAGCCTATGGCCATTAAAGATATACAGAACTCTCTTGGCCTTGTTCTGCATTTTCCTCGGTCTGATATGTTGTTAATAACTGAACACAAAGACATTAGACTGAGAAGACAATTTAAAAAAAATTAGAGTTCTCATTGCTGATTGTTTCCAGGATTTGTTGTCACTTTTAAAATTTCTATTCTGTTTTAGGCAAAAAAAATATATTTTTATGGACTATTTATGAATATGGTATAAAGTAACATCAAAGAAACAGTTCAGATTCTCTTTTGATATAAGATTTCCTACACTTTAAGTAATAAAAATACTACACATTGGCACAATGCATCATCCTTTGGAGCACTCTGTCTCACAGCAATAAAAGGTATTACGTGTTTTCTCATGAGGAATGGCATGCACGAAGTTGATAATGTAATAACATTTACTGAACCCAAAAATAAATCCCAATATACACGCTTTCAAGACAAAGTGGTATATTTTTCACATGTCCCTATACTGAATAATATAAAATATGATACTATAATTTAAATAATAATATAGATAAAAGGCAAACCCTTTTCTATTATTCAAATGGAGATTATAGAAATCCAAAATTCAAAAATATGAGACTGATAAAAACAGTTTAAATGCCTATGCTCTTTGCACTTCTCCATATTAAGAATTATATCATAAGCCAAACTCAATATATTTTAAAAGTTTTACACAACAAACACAATATGAAAATTTCTATTAGGAATTGTGGACACTGGAAGCGTTACACTGAAATATTGTGGATTGTAGATTTAACTATTTTGATGTTTTCAGAGATTACTGAAATAAAAATACATTCAAATCCAAAACTTTCAGCTTAAGACAACCTGAATGAAGCTCAAAGTACAGTCATTATAATTTTGACTAGAACTACCTAGCTGAAAAATATTTAAAACCTGCTACTTGTATAGACAATGTTTAGTTGTTGATCAAAAATAATAGCACATTGCCAAGAGAACTAATGTTTATAGGGAGCTAATCTCTTTGGGTAAATTAGCACTATAAATTTTCAGCTGACAAATTTTTCCCTATATTTTTGTCACACATTTAATCCAAACTGCTTTGTGTTTACGAGTAGTATTCCATTCACCTCAACAAAGCACACAGGAGATTTAAAGAGCTACCCATTCAGCATATTTCATCTTGACCCTCTACCGTGCTTATTTTATACCTCTAGACAACTTCTTCTAACGTTAATGCAAGGGTATTCTCTAATTCACTCACCTATTTCACCAGATTATTTTATTAATGAAAAGCAGGGGGGGTTTCCCTGCTACTTCTCATTCTTACCCTAATTTACACGTACTGGAAGTGAGCAAGTTGGATTTCTCAGCAACCTTCTATTTCATTATTAAGATTAGCTGTATTTTAACTCATTATCAGACATAGAAGTTCTCTTTTATATCCACATGCAACTTCCTTATTTTTCACCCATTTTCACTGCTTATGTTGCTTCTACTAAATATGCTTTTTTCCCTAAATTTAGTTTTATACACCTGCCATGGCTATGTTAATTGCAACTATGTAGGAAAACTGACACTTGTGTTTTCTTCATATATTCTTGAATGGGATTACTTGCAAATACTAGTTGTGTTCTCTGCTCTTTTTTTAAATATATATACAGCATCACATTTGTTTTCATTGATTGGTTGGTACGGTGCATTGACATACCATAAACATCTATTCAAAATAACCCTGGGGTAAACATAATCCTTTGCTGATTAAGAAGGCTGCAGGTTTCCTTTGAGTTGAAGCTAGAAATGAAGCTAGATTCATGGTTCATTTAAATGATGACGACGTGATAAATGTGTGATGCCATAATTTGTTATCAAGAATAAAAAACAGAGTATTTTGGGCTACTCACATTCTTTCCGAAGACAGAAAGGTGCTGCTCAAAATTACAGTATTTTGCTGAAAAAAAATTCTTTTTTGTAGCAAGCACTTGCCTCAAGGTGTTTAGACTGATGCCTTCAAAATGCTTCCTTCATGCCTTTGGTGCATTCTGAAGTGCTTTTGCACCACCTTTTAGCAACTATTGGCACCAACAGATCCACTTTAAGGCAACGAAAGCTACCAGTGTACAGTACTTACCAAAAACCTAAGTCCCTAGGGTTGAATACTTACATCTCCAAATGTGACCCAATAAAGGACTCTATCCCAAAAAATGTTTCTGCTTTCTAAGTCTAGCATTTAGACTAGTCTGATGGAAATGCTATCTGTTTTTCAATATTTTGCCATTCTAAATCAGCTTACGTGGCATCAGGTAGTGACCTTACAAGAAAGAAACCTTGAGCAGTAAAATAAAAGCCTCTAGCACTAAGCCTAAAGCAGTTTTTTTCAGCACTGGTAGTACACTGTACTGCACTAATGCTCTTTCCTTTAGTGAGAAACTTAACACACAGGGCTCCTCTGCATCAGCATTTTAGTGTACATCAGGAGAGCAGATTTCATGTCAATCTGTTAAACATCTCCATTTACTGCTCTTTCATTCCCACCGCAGTGTGGTTTTGGACTGCATGACTTGGTCCCTCTTTAGACGGAAATAAACCCAGAGTTGTATGCCAGGAGCTCACCTAGCAGCACTGAAGCACCTACATGTATTCCTTCCACAGGACTCAGAATCAGAAGAGTGTGAAGTAAAACCTCCTGAAATTCATACAGCAGACATTAGCTCCCCCACTCTGCAGAGCTGCTGCCTCCAGTCTGCATCACTTGCAGACATAGACATAGCAAACAAGTGGCTATCCTTAACATCTCTGAAAATCCCTTAATCCTAGAAGTCTCTTCTTAGGCATCCAGCGACAGAAGACACTTTAAAATTTTATCTTAAATAACTTTAATTAAACGTCTGCAGATGAGCTGAAATAGATCAGTACAATCATCATTTACAGAACAGAACTCTAATCACTGGGTAGCATCTCATTTTTTTTACTTGAGGATCACAAAAATTAATTGCTAATGCAAAATTTTGAAGGGGAAAAAAAAAAAAAAATCTGTTCAATGGCTTTATCAACAGAGAAAAAATTACTACTACAAATGCAGAAGCAATCAAAATAAGTTCTGTTTCCTGAAACAAAGCAACATAGGTAGGTCATAGTGAAAGAAGCAACAAAGTCAATGCCCCAGCCCTAACTCCAGGCATTGTTTGTGAATTACTGTTACAGAACACACTCCAGGTAATAGCCAGAATTCAAGATAATTAAAAACCATTCTGTTTCTTCCCTCAAATAAATTTTAATCAAGCTAAAGCATGATGTAGTAGAAGAATAGACTAAATACATGTAATCATTACATTTTTAAATACTTTATTAAGCAGGAGGCATTCAATCTATTAATTAGTGTATTGTCACAGGCAATTGAAAAGCACAGGTCTTAATCCAAATAGAGTAATTTACAAATGGAGAAATACTGGATTATCATTTGCACAGACATTTTGATGTTGACTTACAGCATTGTTTCCTAAATTCAATGATGTATGGGAAGAAATTAATATTTGAAAATGAAAATGAGGATATTTCATCATAATGGGACACAGATACTCTCTTTGACAGAGACATTATTGGTAATGGCCTCAAGCCAATATCTGGCTGTTATCTTATTTGTACAAGGCTGCACTCGAAAATCAGGAACAATAGCTGAGAATGCATTATTTTATTCCGTTGAATCATTTTGGTTCCTTCTCCAACATTGGATTTGTGCAGCGACTGCTCAGTATGTTTACTGGAAAATTCACAAGGCCCATACAACAACTTAAATCCCATTAAAGCGTTGTGTTGGGACTTCAGTGGTGCATCAGCCCTTTACACATGGGTTACTTTCACCATAAATAATGCCCCTTTTGGAGCAAGGTTTTCAACTCTAATTAGAAAACATTTTTGCTACTCTCCAAGTGGAAAGCTTCCTGGTGTCTCAGTGGTGCATCCTCTCCTCTGCCCAGGACTGCAATGGCTCTGAAATACATATGCCTGCCTTCAGCCACAGTGTACAGATGGACTAGGTTATAATCCAGAGCAAATTTTAAGGTCTGGCCTCAAAGAAATGCATGCAATTAGAGATGCATGTAGTTAATAATTTGCAGAGGATTTTTTTTTCTTTTACCAGGCAAGATTCACTGTAAACTGCAGAAATTTTTATGAGGCTGGCTGATTCCTCAGCATCTGTTTTCTCTGCTTTATCCATTCTTAATGGCTTCCTCCTCATATTTACTTTTCAGGCTGATCTCTATATTACAATCATTCTCTCCCACTTCAAATCTACTGGTGAGATTAAGGGGATATTTTAAGAAATGTTAGTTTCACACAACTCCTTGACTGAGTCAGAACAGCCTTTCACTTACACAGTCTAAATGAATTCTGTATAAGCCTCTCCTAGCAAAGCTACAATATCCTTTTCCAGCCATCCCATCCTCTCTCTGTACCATCAACTCACCAAGAGCTGCAAATGTAGTGGAGCAGCTAATTAGACTGGAAATTAAAATTAGTAATGTATTCAGAAATTCAATCCAAAAAAAGGATATAAGCATGTATACAACATGTGTTACAGCAGTTGAATTAGCAAGATATTAGAAGTCATATCAAAAGGAATACAGTCATTTCTTGCCTTTTTGACTCAAGTTCAGACTGTAAAACTGTAAATGGACAAGAGTAGGAATAATTTTAAATTAGGAGCCCCGTTTTCCAGTTGAGGAATAGGCAGTTGTGTATAAAAAGAAAGAATGATAATGGCATGTAGCATGTCTATAATTGAAGGGAAGAGCATATTCTTATTAGAAAACTTCCACTTTGAGACATTACTAAATTTTCTTAATATTGTAAATTCAGATGTATTCTCTTTGACAAAGGAATTCTGGTGAAATTTTTAAAAAGCTGGAATAGCAACTAACTGATGCTTATTTTCTATAAGGATTGTTATTCTCAAAGACTTTTGAAATTATTGGAACTATTGCCAGATTTTATGCTTGTCTCAGCTTGTTTGGAGCTGGAATTTGGGCTCTCTCTATGAGCAATAGCTGTGTGTTTCTACATAAGCTATTTAATAAGCAGAATATTTTATAGAACAGGAACACCATACACCATAAAGTTGTTCTGTTTGCTCTTGACCCTTGACTTCCAGCAACCTAGAGCTAAGTTCAGCCTCTCTCCTCTGCATTTGTTTCGTAGAGTTTAAGATATTAATTATCTTAAGGGAAAATTCAAAACAGCAAGATCCATGTATATGAGGCAGATGAAATTCAATGTTTTTGGTTTTGAACACTTTTCATTTAAGTCTATCTTTTAAATAGGCCTTTCAAGCTGTCCAGGGTTATGTGATGTACAAGAAGGAAATGGAGATGCTCACTGAGAAAGAGGGTAGAGAGTGGGGCAAGTAGAATCAGACTAAAGAATCTACTGTTCTCATGGAAAAAAAAAAAGAGACAAAATTACTCTATTACTCTATGAAAAAAAAGCTACAAGATTTCACTCTATAAAATAAGGAGAGATTGTTGCCATGGTACCAGCAAAATTTCCTCTTCACTTATATGCACACACATGAACCTTTCTTGACAGAATAAAATTATAAATGTGCAAGGTAAAAAGATTTTCTATCACACTTCACAGTATTTTAAATAGATATTTGCATTATATTTAGATGACATCATACAGGTAATCATCTCTTGCAGATCTCTTCCGAAGCAAAGCAACAAACATTGTATTGACATGGAAATGCACATCCTCAGAAGACACTAGGTAACTCAAAGCACGTAGAAGGGTATATATTGACTTCTGAGCTCTTCTCCAGCAAAGACAGATTTCTGAGGAACTGGGAGCTCTCTTAATCTGGACAAAGTCATATTCAACAAATATGCAAGCGGCTTGAAGTTTTTATCCGGGATGACTGAAGGAGTCAGTCACATTCCTGGGGATCTGTTCCTCATGTTCCTACTGTTATTATTACTCTGTGGCCTAAACCAGTATAATCTTATGTTCCAGTCTATTTGTCTTTATAACGCATATGACATTTTGTGCCAATTTCCCCAAGTGCTCTGAGCACTTCACAGGAAAACTTTCATTCAAGAGTTCTCAGACACACAATCAGATAGCTAGTCAGTGGCCCAGTGTGAAAAGGCACTGCTAGATTTTCACTGCACTTCAAATAGGTAGGTGTCCATTTCATGCACAAATATTTCACACCCATCCTTAATGTCAGTACAAGCATTGATAGTATATGATGATATTACACCATCTTGTACCTACAATTGGTCCTTGCAGGTATAGTAAACAATGACAGATATTTTGAAGACAAGAAGGACCACCTAGTAGCACTCAAATAATCTAAGTTCTTGCATAATACATGACATAACTGTCCCTTATGCTAATTTCTAGATAAGGAAGACATGTAATTTGTGATCTTTTTGAAAATAAACTAGAAAAATCACCAGTCTTTGAATAAGGTTTTACAATAGCTTTTGTAAGTTTATAAACTCATTTACAAATGTGAGCATGATTTCTACCCGAGTTTTGTCTGACATCAACTTCTAGCCACTAGATTAGGCTGCACTTGCAATCAGCTGAAGTCTTTCCCCACGTAACAGACAAATGTAATCAAGCCACCTTTTAAAGTTCTCTTCGATAGATTGTGCTTTTTTAGGTTTCACTGAAGCAACTTTTGTACCCTTCCAGACAACAGAACTGGACATAATAGCCCAACAGTAATTTCACTAATGCTGTACACACAGGTAATATCATTTCCCAATTCCCAAAGGAAAGTTCCTTCTTCATAAACCCTCTCAACATGTGTGTTCTCATAGCCAGAGCTTTGCACAGGGAGTTCATGGTTGGTTGATTACCCAGTGTGACCTGAAAGTCTTTTCCAGAGGCAATACTGTCTCGAGCACAGTCCCCCAGTCTGACAATTTGATCTACGTTCTCTGTTCCCAGATGCATGATATTGGATTTAGTTATGCTGAAGTTGAAGCTGGACATATTTGAACAGGAAAGCAAGCTACTCAGATCATGCTGTATAATTGGCTTGTCCCCAGGTGGACACAACTTGAAACTTTACATTCCCTCTACAGGATCTGTAGTCTTTTTCTGTAAATGAGAGACTTCGTCCTCTAGTGCTCTCTACTTTGCACTTTTGACACCAGCATGACACTCTTAGAAAAAGTAATGAGAGGAAAGAAAGACTGCAACTTCATACAGTCATATATTTAACCCTTTATTTTGTCAGTTGTCAATCCACATCCCATCATTTCATCTCACTGGTGCTAAATCCACCCACTTTGGATGGATAAACCATGCTGCATGCAGATCTAGAACACACATTTACTGCAGTGCCCCATCGCTCTTCCTGTCTTTTTTCACTAAGCAAGCAACATTGAAAACAGATGCAGTGTTGTGCTTTGCTGCTTACCTTCTAACACTGCATTCTACAAACTGACAAGAAAGATTATAAATAGAACCGAGCTTCTTTCTCATTACAGTGATTTTAACGAGAATGATAAATGAGTTCAAATAAAACCATTCAGGCTCCAGTGATAAGATTGCAATCTCTTCCAGTGCGGTATCTAACCCAATTTCATTATATCATTATCTTCCCTGAAATGTAATGGAATTTATGGCAATTTAAAGGATCAATCTTAGTATATTTTCTATATGCTGTGATTTCTCTGGTACAGGAAAACTCCCCCCATTTGATCTTTGTTATGACCATACTTTCAGGTATTTCTGCTCACAAATGATAAAATAGCTAGCTACAGATTAACACATACATTGATCTGTGCACGCTTAAGATGCCTCTCGGCTGTTGCTTACTTCAAAGAGATGAAAGATCTTCCGTTATGACTTGAACTGAGATGAATAATATAACAATGTAATGTGGTGCATAAGATATGACCAACTGACATCATCTTCCTGGACTTGTGCAAAGAATTTGTCACTGTCCTGCATGACATCCTTCTCTCTAAACTAGAGAAGCATGGGTTTGATGGATGGGCCACTCGGTGGATAAGGAGCTGGCTGGACGGTCACTCAAAGAGTTGTTGTCAACAGCTTGATCTCCAAGTGGGAGACCAGTGATGAGTGGCGTTCCTCAGGGGCTGGTATTAAGACCAGCTCTGTTTAACATCTTTGTCGGCAACATGGACAGTGGGATAGAGCGCACCCTCAGCAAGTTCGCTGATGACACCAAGCTGTGTGGTGCGGTCAACACATAGGAAGGGAGGGATGCCATCCAGAGAGACCTTGACAGGCTGGAGAGGTGGGACCATGCAAACCTCATGAAGTTCAACCAGGCCAAGTGCAAGGTCCTGAGCATGGATCAGGGCAATCCCAAGCACAAATACAGGCTGGGCAGAGAATGGGTGGAGAGCAGCCCTGAGGAGAAGGGCTTGGAGGTGCTGGTGGATGAGAAGCTCAGCCTGAGCCAGCAATGTGCACTTGCAGCCCAGAAAGCCAACTGCATCCTGGGCTACATCAAACAAAGCACAGCCAGCAGGTCGAGGGAGGGGGATTCTGCCCCTGTACTCTGCCCTGGTGAGACTCCACCTGCAGTACTGCATCCAGTTCTGAAGCCCCCAACATAAGAAGGACGTGGACCTGTTGGAGAGGGTCCAGAGGAGGCCACAAAGATGATAAGAGGGATGGAGCACCTCTCCTATGAGGACAGGCTGAGAGAGTTGGGGCTGTTCAGCCTGGAGAAGAGGAGGTTCCAGGGAGACCTTATAGCAGCCTTCCAGTACATAAAGGGGGCTTATAGGAAAGATGGGGAGAAACTCTTCAGCAGGGCCTGTTGTGATACAGCAAGGGGTAATGGATTTAAACTAAAAGAGGAAAGATTCAGACTAGATATAGGGAAGAATTTTTTTTACAGCAAGGGTAGTGAAACACTGGCACAGGTTGCCCAGAAAGGTAGTAGATTCCCCATCCCTGGAAACATTCAAGGCCAGGTTGGATGGGGCTCTGAGCAACATGATCTGGTTGAAGATGCCCCTGCTCCTTGCAGGGGGTTGGACTCGATGACCCTTGAGGGTCCCTTCCAACCGTAACCCTTCTATGATTCTATGTAATTAAACAACATCCAGGAGAGATAGGAATAAAAACACCTGAAGAACAAATTTTTTTTTTTTTTTAAAAAAAGACTGCCAAAGACTACCTCAGAAGGAGTACAACAATTATCAACATTGAGCTTACAAGTGAAAAACAGATAAATAATCCTGAGACTTTATCATGAAAATTTTTCTATCACAAGGTTAGACAACTGGAAGTTCACTAGTTACATTATCAGCACAGAGAAGGCATAAGTCAAGGTGAAAGAATAGCAGGCTAAAACTTCAGCAATGACAAGGTCAAGGCAAGGATGCAAGGATTTTTTCCACAATAAAATTCAAGGTTATTGTTCCCTTTCATCATTCTCCTAGAAATTGTCTGTTGTTTTGTGTTTTTCCTGGTCCCATGTAAGAAAAAAAAAAAAAGAGGTAGAGTAGATGTGCAAGACTACCTAACAGCCAGAGTACTCCTACAGCTTCGTGAATCCTTGAGATTATCAACTGTTTTGATATATCTGACGTTTTCACTCATAGTTCCTTGTGAAAATTTTTATCTGAGAACACAGTCTGAAAAGTCACAAAGTAAATATTCTTTTTCATGGCTTTTTTTGGGAGCCTGGTTTATGATTCGAGGTGCGATATGCAACACTGCAGCCAGAATGCTGTTTCACTAAGGGTTTTGTACAATATCCTTGCAGTCTTGGCAAATGCCAGAAACTGTTCCAAAAGTAAACAGAGCTTTACAGATTTTCATTGAAACTAGCAGTGAATAAATGCTAGTGCCATCAACAGAGTCATCTGGGTATTTCACCTAGTATGTTCCATGTCATTGCTAAACCCTAGCAAGGAAGCTAGAATGTCTCTTTCTCCCTCTCCTCTCTTCCTGTGCCTGATTTTCAGGCTTACACTTTCCTGCTGAAAATCCAACTGGTTTAAGGTGATGGCAAGTATATTGTTTCTTGTTATATACAAGGAAGACTGGAGGAGAGACCAGGACTTTCTAGACTTAACATTTTATCCATTGCGGTCTATTAGTAGAGACAATGAGACTCAGTAACACAGTCATTCCTTTAGTCCTGTGTTCTTACAGCTCTCAAACCTTAACTATTGTATCTTAGGTGCTAGTAAAGTTTTCCAGCAATACAACACCTCTGCATACTTAACACTTGATATGACTTTTTGGCACAAATTCTGTTCTCCTCCCCTCTTTTTACTGTTAGGTTTGTCAGTCTTGTTACCCAAAACACACAGAAAGACACACAGTTAGCACATGTCTGTTTTTTCTAACCTTGTGGGCTAAGCATTACTTGAGTTCTATGGAAACATAAGCCTGAATGTTTATCACAATATTTACACAGCCCTTTGCTCTCTGCAGAATGAAGAAATCTGTACTGTTCATGGATATTTGGATGAGATTCCCCTCTGCTGACTTACCTAAATATTAAATAAGAAAATAAACATTAACAAAAACCTTCCAATTTTAGCCCCCATTAAGCACCAGATTTTAAAAAGCACTCCCTTTAAGTTAAAAACATCACTGTCTTTTTTTTATTAGGGCTGAAATTATGGAATGAAAATGTCTCCTCTTCTCTGTGTCCCAGGAAGGCCTTCAGCCACCTTTCCATTCCAGAGACAGCTAATAATTCCTGCATGTATGCATGAAAAGTGCTATATAAATGTAAGCTGCTATTAATTATGGTAGTTGAAGGAACATTCAGATAGCTAAGTTTTTCAAACCTACGTTAATGTTGCTATATGTTCTAAATTTCATTTTCTCCACACCTTTTAATTTGCCACTCTGTCAACAAAGAAATTTAAATTCACTATTCCAATAAGCCTCTAAACATAGATATACTCTCCCTGCTGATCCAGCTGCAACACTTGACACATATATTACTCCTAGAGCTCAGCTGAGGCTGATGTGAGGCAAAGACTCAGAAAGGAAGATAAGAAACAATGAGTTTGTTTTATATGTACATATGAATATATACATTTTACACAGGAGCAAGACTACTGAGCAGGTACTTCAAGAATGAACCTGTCACACAAAGATTTTCCTCAGAGTTCCAAGAGATTACATTAAAATGTAGTAATTAAAAGGGAGGCAGAAGATGACAAGGATTATAATCAAATTTGTTCTTCTGGAACATCTTCAAGCCAGTGTTCTCAAACCATTTCATTAAAGAATCAAATCTTATATGGCATAACAGAAGTTTACTAAGGGATTAAAAAAATATTTTCACCCATTGTCAAGATGACTACCTGATGCTTAACAAGCTGTCAAACATGGTAAATAAACACTTACTGACAACTGCACAATAAAGAAAATTTAGAAGGCAATATTAAGAAAAGATAAAAGGCAAGAATTCATTAATAAGATTAAGCAGGCCAAGACAGTAGTCCAAACATCCCTAGTGTGGCAGCGAATGTCATGGGACTTTTACCCAAAAGTATTATTGGGCTTTCTGAATGCAGGAGGCTATATAGCTGTTTAGTTTCTGTGATTTTGTTAGTTTCTAGTGATTTTGACTCCCAGATGTTTTTTGATGATCATAACACAGCAGTAACCTCATCATGTGATGGTCTGCATCCTTCTTCAGCACTGCAAGTTCTCTCTTTGCACACAACCCTTATCTCTCTTACCGAGATTAGCTTGCTGGAATACATTCAGTATGGGACCATCCTTTAAACACTTTATAGATAAATCTGAAGAACTCAATTTGTTAACTTGAGCATCTTGCTAGAACCATGTGACTACTATAAATTTTTATATGACCTACAGTCATACAGAGATGTACATCGTCCATGCCAAATTTCCATTTGTTAGGAAACCTGCTCAGTCTGGACCTTTCATGACACAAACAGTGAGCTTCTGGCAGAATGTTTTCTACAAGGTCTTGTTCCATTTTTTCATCTGGGCCAAGTAGAAATTATATTGGCTTAGAAGGTTTTCAGACTGAATACATATTTTTTCACATGCTGAGCAAGAGGTAATTCTTTGTATGGTTGAATGATTGATTACATTAGTGCTTCAGAGGCTTAAACTACATTGCACTGTGCACCACAGTACCAGGAACCCAAGCTGAGAGGATTATCTTTTACCTATAGATAGGATCCACTTGCCCTCTAAGAAACTGTTTCATCCAATGTTCATCTCTGAGAGCTAAGAAAGAGAGAAGGAAAGCATCACCTATTGCATTAATTGTCATTATCCAGCCACCGGCTGTCATCACTCTGAATAAGGAAGCAATTTGATTTTCTCAGGTAGAAAGATATGATAGGCTTCCAAAAGAAGGCACTATGGTTGAAGTCTCTGTAGACAATAACAGTAACTCTTCCACATCAAATTGCTGGGGAAGGTGTCCTCAGTATGCAAACCACCTAGATTTATATATCTATGCTAAATATCCCCATGAACATAACAGAATGAGTGAATGAGTAGTCACAGGCTACCTGTAATATTATCTATGGAGACTGGAAGCACCAAAACACGGTATCCCACATGATGTCTGCTTACTAGGTAATAGTAGGATATTGGGATTCTCCACCTCTGACCTTTAAAATAGTAAGGATTGTGTTACAGCAATCTGAGGTTGTGCTTTCATGAAGTGGGTATGAAGGTGAGTCTAAAATGCTATGACAACAGTAAAGCATACAGAGATACACTGAAGAACTGCTGGGACAGCACTCAGGGGCTGTAGAGGGTAGAAAGTACCAACGTTGATTCCCTCTTGTGTGTATTACCCTCAGGAAGTTAGACCCTAAAATGAACCACCCCAAGAACATCCCATTGCCCTCTCAGATGGTTGATTTGTCTGGGAACAAGTGGCAATTCAGGCAATTTGGACTAGGAGCAGACTGGAATCCAGATTATTGACACTAGAAATACTCAAAGTCTGTAACTGGGCAGGATCTGTAAGAAGACTGGGCTTCCCCAGCACAAAAGGCCAGAGATGGGTAGGAGAGACCACCGTTGAGCATGTCTAGACTTCTCTTTGAATAGTTACTGCCTCTTTGAAATGGAAGAAATGACCTTTCCGCTTTTACTGTTCTCTTTGTGAAGGCAACTCATGCAACTGCAGGGTTTCCTTCCTGATACATACCCAGACACCACAAGAGCAAAGAATGGAAAAGCATTTCAAACCTCTCATTATCTTGCTTAGTGTGGCTGCTAGTGAACTGGTTTCTGTGTTATTTTTCATCCACTCTCTCAGAAATTACACTTTGGTTTTAGACTGATGGGTATTTCATTGTAAGAAAGAAAGTAATTTAGAACTGGAGATCTGAAACCAAATGCTGATGGTGCCATTCATGTCAAACTTCAGGACCAAACCCTGCCCAGCAGAATCACAACTCTGCCTCGCTGCTATCTCCCCACAAGCCATGTCCAAAGCATCTGCCTGCTGTTTAAGTATACATCAGAATTGCAGGGCACAGAGGAAAAGAACCAAAAAAAAAAAAAATATCCATCATTCATGCTTTACCAAACGCCTAATCTAAGTTTTTTTACATTTGTCCGCCAATATTTCCCAAATTCACCTGAAGCAAAGGAAAATGGATATTACTTATTGGTCTCCAAATTATCTTATCTTGAATTAATACAAGATGCAGAAACAAGAATATTGACTCATAATTATTCCTTAATGGGATGAAAAAACAGTGGATTTCTCTAAATAAAAGTGAAGGTTCAGAAAACGTCTTCCTTGAACACTTCTGTTAAATTATTTCTCTTCCTACTTACAAGGATAATTCATTTTGCAGCCCAAACTAGCAGAACTTTTAATTCACAGTCCATGCTTTTACACTTAAAGAACACTTTTTTCTTCCTTTTTGGCCAGCATTGATGAATTGCAAAAATCACCTTGTTATCTGCATTAATCTGCTCTCACAGAAAATTGTAATTCAGACATCTACAACATTCTCTAGATAAAAAGCTTCTGCAATTCAGGAGGCTGTCCCTCTCAAAAGTCAGAGAACATGGTGTTCTCTTTCAATCTAAATGCCATGGATGATTCAGATTCTGTTCTGATTAGAGCCTGTGGATTGGAAGCTGCAGATAAAGACTGAGAGATGGAGTTTTACTATGTGCATCGTTTGGGTGGGCACAGCTCTGTTAAACAACTTGGCAAAAGTCTGACAATGAGTGAGGAACACCTGGTCCAGAAGAACCCCCATAACAAGAGTTTTCTACTGCAATTGTTTACCAAGTTTTACCTAAAGCTGAACTACTCCATCCAAATACCCAAAGCAGTGACTTTTTGTTGTTCTACTAGTAACTTCTGCATTAAAGGGTATAAATTCCATCATACTAGCACTCCCTGCTTTAATTTTCACAGGATTAGTTTTTTCTGCTTAAACTCTAAGATTTTATGGAGCTTTAACGAGTAACTAAAAAGGATCCAAACTTGTTAAGCCTCTGACAGATGTTCTTTAATAATATCATCATTCTTGTTCTTTCCAGAGACTAGACAATAGGGATTATATTTTGTGGTCTGGTATGCAATCTTTGTTAGAATTAAACTATTTCATTAGCTTGCCTTATGAAGACACTGTGTTGACGGCTGCTATTTCAACTTAATTGCTGCTGATTATGTTTTTCATTTTTACAAGCATAACTACACTGCGTGTATCCAGCATTTCACCTGTGTGTACTTCTTAAGGAGACAACAACGCTTACCAAACAGTGTATTTCTGGAGATGAAATGGTGTCACCTAGTAGTTTTTATTGCTGCATGCACTTTGATAACATAATGTCCTTCCTTTGGATATATCTATTACCTTCAGCTCTTCTTCCTTTACACTAGTATACTGTTGTCTGTTCAGAAATAGGAATAATTTCCTTTTCTGGCAGCACATGCATCACAATCAGTTGTATCTCACAAAAAACTATAAGTTTGGAGAGGAAGTGTGGCAGACACAGGACAAGAGCAACACGATAAAGTCAACCATACCAAGGTGGCAAAGATGAAAAGACATATAGCTAGATATCCTACTCTAATATTTTCACTAGAACTCTAGATTCGCCCCTGCCCCCACCAAGAAAAACACCTAATGTTTTTTAAATTGCTTTAAGAAAATGAAGACAATGTAAATATCTTTTTTCTTCCTTCCTGGCAGAGGAACTAAATGTTCTAGCCACACTTACAGTATCTCATGTAAATCACACAGCCCTCCAAATGGGACAGAAAATTGATCCTTGAGCTTCAGAAAAAAAAAAAAGCTGAAGAAGTTGAATTACTGTGAGGCCATAAATTCAAGCTTCAGAAGACAAGTGTAGACTACAAGATAGGCCAGTCAGGTAGGAAGAAAAAAAGGCTTGCATTTTGTTTCCACATTTGTGTGTGTATTTTAAATTTCCCAGTCCCCAGCTAAAGAAAACAGAAACCATACTGTGAGCAAGCTTCAAATTCAGGTAAATTATACAGATCCCCATCTGACAGAGAGTAGTAAACTCAACCTTGAAGTAAACCTTGTACCTGAAGGACACTTACGCATGCCACTCAGACTTAAGACAGAATTGGGGAACCAATTCATTGCTTTCGGACCACAGCAGAGCAAGGAAGGTGTTCCAGGCATCCACCTCTCTCCAATTTCTGCACACATTAGTGTTTATGTTGAAAAATCTCAACAATACTACAAACAGAAAGTAGGCATTTCTAGGGTTTTATAGGTATTAGAAAATGAGTTCAGGTCTAAGAAGCAGTCTGTAGGACATCTAAATTCCATCTATGTCCTTCATAAATTACTGTGTTACCTTCAAAAAGAGGTATTTTGGGCTGCTCCCCTGTGACATTTTTGGGATGATCTGCGCTTGCTTAATTCAGCAATTTGCTCAGCTCAGTAAGGAAGTAGGGACTGAGTGATTAGTATCATCACTGCTGAAGCACCATCTTTTACATTATTCCGTCCTCCCTGTTTTTCTTCTTTACACTGAGAAGCCATCTCACATTCTTTACTTTCAGCTTTCCTTACAGCTAAAAGGCCCTGTGACTCAAGAGAAAGCTCACAGCATCTGTCTCATTCTGAGTCCTGATGGTGAAAAGCAAATTGCAGATAAGCTAGCAAACAAGACAGGTCCTGATCTTAGCTTTTTTTTTTAATTTTAAAATATTTAACTTTTATAGTTATGGAGCTTATTAATTAGCAAGGAACCTTAAAACATGAGAAAGTAAAATTTTTATGAATACTCTTCTTAATGGCAAATATTTTTCTTCAGAGTAAAAGTTGGACTGTGGCATTTCAATACTGTATGAAATCAGAATTTCATACAGTAAAACAAACTCAAATATGAACTTATGAGGAATTAATTGTCAGGTAGATTTGAAAAGGATTGCAGGCACCCAGGGAATATTTGTTTGTTCGTTTAAAAGGCCTTTTAATCTGCATCCATTTTCCTCTTAAATCTTAAATCACTTCAGCACAGTCTTTTCACACAATGCAGAGTGTGATGCATGCCTTGCACAGAATTTTACCCTGGCTCAGGCTTTGAACTAGCTGCTAGTGGTAATGGAATATGGAGCTGTCATATTCTGCTATTTCAAACTCAGACTAGGAGGTGAGAGACTGAAAACAGTTAACCTTTTGACTCTCTTTGGTCTGCATTGCCAGAGTTTGAGTTTCTCCTATAATATCTGGAAAAATCCTGTGAAGTATCACCATCTGCCCTGTCTTCATATTTTCCCCTGGACACCCACTGTTGGCTACTGCCAGAGACAAGATACTGCAATGGATGGATCTGACAGTGGCTGCTGTTCTGTTTTTTTTTTTTTTCCCCCCTGAAGTTTTAGTAGATCATAACTACCTCACATTGTCACAGTCACCCTTAAATTATACCTTTGGTTGATCTCAGTAGAAAGGCCAAAGCCTGATATTCTTCCCACCATAAGCCATGCAATTGGTCTCGTTGCCTTCAATAAAAATTGCACTAGGTTTTAACACACAAAATTGTAGAATGAAGAACCTGAAGCGTTTTTTCCTTCTCCAAGGTTATCTTTTGGATTACATTCAGTTTTCTCAGAGTACAATAATCTCCTCCTGTTTCAGCTACCCAAGAAGAACGGAAGAATATTGGTGCTAGTCATATGAGCAACGACTCCCTTGTGTGTTAACATTCCTGAGAGGCTGGCACAGAGGTCAGCGCATAGCTTCTGTATCAGCTGTTCTACCATAAGACATGGGCAGCCAAAAGAAGCTACAGGAATATAAACCTTGTGTAAGAAGAAAATATCATTAACCAAACCTTATCCCTAGGTCTACATATAAAAGATACCTTGCCATCAGTGAGACCTACACACATAGATCCAAGGGCAGAACAAAGATGCTAGCTAGCATTCCGCTGTAGAGCTGTAATTATTCACATTGTCTTTCTCAAAATAATTTTAGATTCACATACTGTAAACCTGTGTAGTCAGTAGGTTAAATTCTATTTTCCAGCTGAAACAATTCCAGACGAAGATGCTTCCTGATGAATACATAAGCTAGTTCTGCAGCCAATGAAACTATGACAAGTTGTTGAAATATCAATGCAAAGTCTTTTGGACAGCACACAGAAGAAATACAATGGGTTATTTACTTGTTGTTCAATATTCTATTGTTATGGAGGTAATTTTGTATTTCTTTCCAATTAGAGGGAAAGGTTCACACAAAGTCCAATCTGTGTTTAAATTAGATTATCTACATGTTGACAGGCTTTTTTTGCCATTTATGATGTTAACTGCAGGTGTCAAGGATGCAAGGCTCTGGCATTCATCGTGAGTCGGCACACAAGAGACTAGTTTCTGAATTCAGCTGTACAGTACAAATCCAAAGGCATACTATTACCTGTCTCAAAAAGAAAAAGTTTCTTTTTTATGGGATCAGCAGCCGTTATTCACCAGTCTTTGCCAAAATCTCTTAATCTGGCACTCAAAATGATCAGCTGGCAGAAAATAGAATAACTCCAGTGGTGTACACAAAATATCAGCTAGGGCTTAGGGCAAATCTTGGTCCTAATGAATTTAATGGCAGAATTCCCACTGATCACAATGAGACCTGACGCAGAATGTGACAGCTGCATATAAACCAGAGCAGACTAGTAACAGCCTTTCAGCTCATTGTACTTCCTTGGAAACACACAGAGGCTTTCACAAGTCCTTTTCTTCACTCTAGCAACTCAAAGGAGATTTAAAATCACCTTGAGGCTAATGCTGAGCAGTACAGATACAACAGATTTTTAGTTCTCTACTGTATAAGAAAAACAAAATTAAATGTTGTTTCAAGACTCTCTCAGATTAATATTTCATTAACTCTGCAGACAATTAAAATTCAAAAAATTACTAGCCAGGCTAAAATCTGTTCAATTTTAAATGTTTTGCAGTGCAGTTTAAAAATAAAGAAAAACATTCTGAACATGCAGTTAAACAAAAAAGTAATTTCA
Source organism: Ardeotis arabs (assembly GCA_011801015.1). Classification (NCBI taxonomy): domain Eukaryota; kingdom Metazoa; phylum Chordata; class Aves; order Otidiformes; family Otididae; genus Ardeotis; species Ardeotis arabs. The sequence goes on from JAAGAY010001665.1 coordinate 20,164, forward strand.
AATTTAAAATCTACTAAAATATTTTTTATAATGTTTCATTTTTGACATGAGCTAACTAGAACAATGCTTAAAGTTGTTGAAACTTCATTTCCCCAAAACCAGCTTTGGTCAAAAAATCCTAGCTCATTTTTTGAAGATGTGACCTTTGGATAGCAGGGGGCTGGCAGAATGGGTCAAAAGCTGCTTCTGGACTCCTTCCCAAAACAAGTGGCTTATGGGGCCACACTTAAACACCTCAAGACAAAAGAGAAGTTGGTTTAGTAACCCCAGTTGACAGAATTGCTCCTCCTGTCATGCAGTTACTGTACCCTAAATAGAGGGGTAGTTCAGGACTCCGGGGACAAAACAGCAATTGAAAATGGACTTGCCTTCAACCAGGCTCGTTAAGTGCATATTCTTCTATAGCACTTGCATAGAGCAATGTTCAGAATTTCCTCCTTGTCCTTTAATTTTTCTGCTAACAAAGTAGTTTAGTACTCCTACACTGAATCTCACCACTCTGTAGGATTACCTAATTATGCCTACAAAAAAAATTAATTTTACCTCCTTTTCCTACAGTATCTTTGCCTTTACAGCCCATATCACAGGTGTTTATGCAGCAGGAAGAATAAGGCCAAGGTCTTCTGTATTTCTTTGAAGAGGGTAACACAAAGCTATCCTGTTTTTTCTTGGTTTAATTACCAATTCTGTGAGGAAAGCTCTCACACAGGTTGCATTACTGTTATTTTGCTTCAGTTGTTACTTGGGGCCATTGTACTGTCCACTTTGGATATGCCTCCAGGCAGTTTTGGCCTGCTGAGATCCTTTTTTGACACCCTGAGAACTACTGATGAGTTTTTGTACCCCTGTGGCAATGCAACCTGTCTCCTTGGCAGCTAAAAACGACTCTGCAGCGGTTGGACTTCTCTCCGGCATGGTTCATGTATTCTTTTCTTGGCACATAATTTTCAACAGGTGGAATCATGCTCCAAGAGGCCCATGGTAGCAGCCTGTAACACAGTAATTGCTTAAAGGAGCTGCTCTTTTAGAAGAAATGACGCTTGCATTGTCATGCAGGCTGCTGATCATTGCCTGGCACCTCTGCCCTCAAGGCAAGAGTCCAACCAACTTGTGAGAAGGCACTTTGCCATCTCAGCAGATGGACACGAACATAAGCAGCTTAGGGACTAGGTCTGCACATCAAGCATAGGCATTGAGGGCATGATTCCTCGCCAAGAATGCTGCAACTGCTGTTTATCTTCTGCTTACCAACCAGGAGTTGTTTATCTTCTGCTTACCAACCAGGAGTTCAGGGAACATGTCATTGCTAATTAAGACCTGGGCTGGACACAGTTTCAAAAGTATGAAATATAACTGTGCAAAACAAGTGTCTGTCTGGCTTGAACCAAGCAGCAAGTCCTAAGAGGGGCCAAGAGAGTTATCAACATGAAATCTGCACTGAGGCTGATGGAAATGTAGGAGACAATACCTCAAAATGTTGCCAATTCATCAGATTCAGGATAAGAGTAAGGGAAAGGTGAAGACAGTAATCACTGTTAATATGAGTGGATTTATATTTACTCAAAAGAAAAAGTAAAACTTGGCATATGTAGTTGAAATGGGAAAAAAAATATGCCCAATATGAGAAAAAAATCCTGATGGTAAATTGCATGAATTTACAGAATAATCTCAGAAAGGAAGGCTCAGAAAGGAAAGGAATTGCCTTTTTGTTTGGCAATTGTAATATCTAAAAAAAAAAATTCTTCAAAATAAGAAGACAATACTGTATTCACTGTGAGAAAGCCTAGATGACCTAAGGGATCTTTTCCTCTCTCAGTTCCATGAGTCAGATGAGATTACATTACCTGAGGTACAGTGGTACTACAAGTCCTGTAATGCCTTTGAAAGCCTGAACTAGAATTAAGTGGTCCAGAGGCCTTGTCTGTGTACAGAAAATAAATGAAGCAGAGGATCAGGCAATGTATTATTTAAACCATAACATGACATACTTCTACTCACTGGAGACAAGTGCAATATCAGATGACAGGATCAAGGACATGCTGAAAATACGTTGGAAATACGTTAAAACTGGATTTTTATCTTGTCATTGTTATCTGAGTTTCAGGCCAAATATTCGCAAAGTATCACAAAATCTGCCCACTTCCTTCTACAGTTTTACTATAAAAAATAGTTAGTAATTAGGATAAGAAAAGAGGTCAAGCATTTGCTTTTCTGATAAAAAAAAAAAAGAAATTAAAAATAGATAGAAGGAAAGCAAGTGAATAAAAATGCAAAACTAAAGCTGAAAGGGATTCACTGCATGATGCTTTATTCATACTTGAAACACAGCACCCTAGAAAGAAGGGCTGGCCCAAAAGGTAAAAAGCCTGACAAAAAAAAAAAATGAACCAAGCACAGCTGATTTCAGAGCTGATGTTCTCTCATTCAGGTCATTATCCACACACTATGAGTAATAAAATAATGTAAAATACATGATCCTATTTCATGTATTTTTATTTTCACCAATGAAGCCATCTTCATCTCACCAAGTTTGAAAAATATTATGCCTGTATGGAAACTGGGATACAAGAAACTCAAATGTTTTTCAAATCTTTACAAACACATATATTCAGATAAAGTGCCTATATACTGTATGTTTCTTTTACCATACACTGATACTAAGAAGTTAGGAATGTCCAGCTTCCTTTGCCACTATCCTTCCTCCAACATAAGAGGAACAGCCTACAACAGAGCCGAACTGAAGAACAAGCACAGCTCAAACAGATGCAGCATGTTCCAACATCCTTCTCTCATGATACATCTAGATAAATCATATCACTTCAGACTGTTCTCCAGCAAGAAGACAGACGAGATTTGATTATCATCACCAAAATGTCTTTCCACAGTTCTACCAGCTTTCAAAACCAGCGTACTCCTGACAGCTACTTTCATTATCACTATGCTTGTATCTACACCAATATTTGAATGTATATATTTATACTTCTGTCAGAGGACCTTGATACATAAGAAAATTTATGAGACAATATCTTTGGTATATAATTAAAATGTTGCAGGGCTATCACATCCCCCTGCATTGTTTCATGTGATATTGCAAATATTTTGGGATACAAAGTAAATTAGAAAAAAGTCTGCAGTATTGCCCTTCACTGTGTTACCACACACTTTGTCCTACCATAACTATTTAAAGTCTAACTCAGAGCACAGTGAAGTTAGAATTTGCCCAATGAAATAACTTTTTCTTATTTACCACACTTCATGATCCAGATTTCATTTGAATATCCTGATGACCTAAAGTCACATATGAACGTCAGATGAACTATGAAAACTCATTTTTTCATACTGCTCAAACTGATCTGCAGTGCAGCCAGAGCATCCCAACACACCAATAAAGTCAATAAATGGATATTCTTTGCTTGCTTACAAGATGCAGGCCAGCTATCAAGTTGAAGATGACATGTTAGCCTTATCCTATCCGCTAGCTGCCAGAATATCCAATTTTGGGAGGGATGGTTTGGAAAAAATGTAGAAAAAGATTGCTCTCCATCACATAACACAGGTACAAAGTACTGTGGCCGGGTTTTGTAAGGCTAGAGGATGAGCACTGGGCATCGCCTGAAGGGTATTAGGGAAAACAAAAACCTGAAGAAAGTAACCAGTAGTTGAACAGCAACCAAAGACAATGAAAACGTGTGCTACTAAAGTAGTACCGTGTTTTACCTTGAGCTTTCCCCCTCTCACCCCCTTCCACGGTATCAAAGCCAAGGACAACAAGGGGAGTAAGGACTTGCAAGTCAGACACTCCACAGTCAAACTCACACTTGCAAGTGTCCAGCTCTCCAAAAGGTCTCCAGATACCTGTCAGAAGTCCCACTGCTCCACAAGCAGTGCACAAAGAAGGTGAAGTACCTCAAAACAGGCATCCAAAGAAGCTTAAAGTGTATACACGGTACTAAGGCTAGACACTAGTATTATGGTTCTTCTCAAGGTAATTAGTCCTTCTTGTCTCCAGCCTCTTGTTTTCCGTGTCCACTCTCTCACAAATTCACACTTTTCCGCTCTGAGGATTGCTCTAGCTATTCACTCAATCTTCCATTTCACCAGCCCTCCTCTAGCATAGCCATCCAGACTGCCTACTTTATCCTGCATAAAAATTCTTGTACACCCAAGCTCCAGCAAAACAGGTCTTGCACAGGCCTCCTCTCCTCATTCACACAGAGTTTTCTTGGAAAATTGCCTTTTTCTTGTATAAATTGTTTTCTCCCAGTCCAGCTTCATTGCCACCTTTCCGCAGAGATGCGCCAGTGGTGGTGGTGCAGCCAGTGCGCAGCCAGGCAGGCTGGAGAGGGACTGACCATCCTCACCCAGCTGCTGCCACAAGGACAGGACACACTGGAGCCTTGGGTTCTCCTCATGTCTTCTTCCTCCAGAAGGATTAGCCCATGGTAACCAATGTACACTTGGTTACCAGGGAGAAAGAGGAAAAAGGAAAAGGTAGAGTCAATGACTTTCCTTGGTCTTTCTCATGCTCCCGAGAAATGTATTTCAAGAATTTATTCTGTGCCACGGGGGAAGGAGGGGGAGGAAGTGCTTTTTGAAAGCAGCTGTTTTAGGAAACACTAAGCACAAGGATGCTTTTGAAATGTGACCCCGACCTACTCAGTGCTTCACATTTTGCAGGAAAGGGCTTTTATCTACTGCAGATTCATAGCTTTTAGCCCTTTTCTGAAGGAAGAGGTCTGTGACCTGTCTTTGAAATAGCTAAGCAGGGACTATTTTTTTCCCTTTTAAAACATAGTTGAACAGGGAGATGATGAAACAGCATTGAATAAAATTTGATTCCTTGGAGCAGAACTCAAGCTATCCATCTATCATTTAATGCCCTACCCATGCAGCTATGTTCATACTCCTATTATCTTACTGGCCCAGTGAATCTTGAGTTCATTTCTATACAACAATCCAGATTCAACAGGATGGCTGAAGAGCACTGCCCACACATATACCCCATTAACCACAAACACATAAACTAGGCAAGAAAATGGGGCATGTGGGTCTCAACTCTAAGAGAGCCAAGAAAGGTCAATATCAGTCTTTTGCAATTATAGGCTACTACAAATAAGGAAGACAGTAGGGTGAGACTATCTTCCTTCTAAAGGAAGAAGACATCTCTTACTGTATTTTGTCCAATATTTCCAGTTGACAAAGCACTAAACTAGGTTGAATCCCTTTTGAGATTTAATCACAGGATTATCTAATTACTGGATCTTGAAAGTGAAGCCCATCAAACTCAAGTTACAAATTCATAGTTACTTTAGCTTGGTATCTGGATAAGGCTGAGTAAATCTGAACTCTGGCAGAAGAGGGAAAAGAAACATACTTAAGTATGATCAGTTGCAGTTACTCTCTGAAAGTCAACAGCAATCAGAGAGCGAGCACCCAGATCCTGACACACAGAAGGACAAGCATGAGTTCATAGCATATTTAAGTGCCTAAAAAGAGAGAGAACTGAAAAAGAGAAAATACATAATAAAAATGTCATGAGCAGTACTACTTTTTAGGTTTCTTAAGTGTGGTCCAGCAAAGCAAGAATAATCTGAAGTGTGGGTTCACTAGTTCATGCATTAAGTAAATTCTTGATTCAAAATGCCACTGGGAACAATAGTCATCAGGCACTGTCACGTACTGTAGATGGTTATGAAGGACCTCAATAGAGGAAGAAGCTATTAAACATTTTATCTTAATAATACCTACCTGCTGTCTCATAGTCTACAAAAAGAGACAAGAATTTGCCTTGATAAATTTATCTCAGAGGAAAGGAAAAATTGCTACTCGCTACAGAATTTTGGCTGAATTTTTTTCCACTTGCCTTTTTTGCCATTTCACTCCATACACTCTGGAAGCATTTACTGCCAGAGAGGAAGAATATATTATTTACTGAACCAATCCAATAGATCATGTAGTTTTATGCCCTGTCCTTGGTAGTGGTCAATATGAGTTACCTGACACAGAATAGAATGGAAGAGGTACAAGAAATTCTAACTAAAAATTCTGAATAGCAGGCTCAATAAGAAAATTCTGTCTTAAGCTCAGGGTGAATATGTCCTAAAATAATGTTTTATAACCATTTAAACACTGTAATTTATTAATATTTGTCAGTTCTTTCCAATTTTTGGCAGTTTGATAATACTGAGACTGCTTCAACTCATATTCCTAAACACAATTTCACTCCTGTACTTTATTCTCCTAGTTCACCAGCACACAAGTTAAACTGATTAAGAAACAGGCTGCTTTCCATCTGCTACCAACAAATGAGATCTGATATATTAATTATACTAGCACTCTATCTTTGAAGAGTTTTTCAATAAAGTGCTAGAAAACCACTACCACCAGTTTTTCCAGTTAACCTTATTTTGGCTCACGATCTGGTCTAATATTCCAAACCACCCTAACTACAGTCTGCATTTGAACAGCAAGCCATTAGCTTTCTGTTTCGGTTTAGATTCTCAAAGTCAGATGTAAATCCCTCATGTTATCTCTTTCTTGACTACTCTGTTCAGATAAATTTCTCCATGACCACCACCTCCATTATGTTTCCTAAACCAGCAATGAAACACGGATTTGTAACATAAGTAGTAGGTTTTCATACTGCTTAGCCCAACACAGGCAGTCATATAGATGGTTTTTTGCATTTGGGAGAACAGATTTCTCCCCACGCTTTCTTCCATTCTTCTGGAATTGTGAAGAATCAGTGGTTTTGATTAGGTATTTTGTCAAATAGGTTTTGATGAGATGTGTAGCTGAAAGGATATTTGACTAGTTCTGCATCTGTGCTCTCCAGCAGAAATAGCTCATCAGCTTAGCTCGTATTTCAGCAGAAATAGCAGAATGAAATGTCATGAGGCTCTACTGGTTTACATGCAAGGTTTCCCGACCTAAATCACTTTAGTTGTTCCTTCTCCCCCCGCCCCCCAGAGCTGTATGCTTCAGTAAACCTAATACCCAACTTTCATAACTATTTTGAAAATTATAAATACCTCCCCTATGAAGCACTGTGAAAAGTCATTGCATCACAAGCCTCACAAAGAGATGCTGAAAAAAAATCTTTCATTAAAAGTGCATTAGGTGCTAAATGAATCTACAAAACCACACTCAGAAACCCATATATTGCCCGTATGGGGAATAAGATATATAAAGTTTGTGGCTGGCAATCTGTTATTTAAATGGAACATTAATGTAATAGAAACTATCTGCTGGTATCAGCAAGACTACCACTATAAACTTTACAGAGTAATCTCTTGCTGTTAATAGCATTTCACAGGAATCACCACAGACAGCACACAACATATCCACTGTAGCAGTATACAGCAATATTCAAAGGATAGTTCCTTCCCTTCAGTGATGAGGGAGGGTATTATTTAAAAAGGACAGCACTTGAGTCTAATTCTGGCTCTTAAATCCCCCGAAATCTGAGGGTAGAGTACCAATCTGATCCAGATTTTTCATTTTATCTACAAAAACTCGAGAACTCAGCAACACTGAAATATGTTACTAAGTACATAAGGAAAAAAGCAATGTTCTCAGGCATGGAGTATGATTCCTTCCCCTTATGTTGATGATATGGAACTTAAGCTATACTTAATGGATTAAGATGTGTAAATTCACTTGAAGTTTCCAAGCCAAATCCTCAGCGTGTAACTCAGATATCTTTCAGACTTAAACAACACCAAGCTAAAATACGAACTACCAGGGAGTAAAAACAGTCGCAGCAAGGAGGAACAAAGTACTTTGTCATTTCACTGACTGAATAAAATACCAGGTTTCAGTAATTTTAGCAATAGCAAGGCTTCAAGTACCAGTTGGCAAGATGCTTCAGAAAAAAATACATTTATTATTCTCTTGGTGTCTAAAATAATTGAAGATTTTGTCGTCTTGATGTTTCGTTTCATCTTCCATCACTGCAATATCCAACTAGAAAAAGATGTGGTATCTATTGGGCTTCATTTAGACTTCATTAGTGAATGGTGGATAAGGGCTTTTCTGATCATCCTGAGGTTGGAATTCCTTTCTAGTTTCCTGTCTTCATATTCCAGTACAAGTCTGAACACTTCACACTTAAAACCCACTGTGATTCATAACACAGACATTGGCCTTCCTTTCTCACCAATAGGACCTAAATGATATGTTCTTAGCATGTTCAATCCAATGAAAGAATAGAGGAACTCTGTATAAAGTCATTAGAATATTTATTTAGGTCCTGGACAATCCAGATCAAAAAGTTTCATCTCGTTATAAAACTTGGACCTATCAACTCTTCTATTAGGACAGTATCCCACTGCAACCACAAGACAAGTGGTTCTCAATCTTTCCTTGTCAAGCTCTTGGTATAGAAAAACTAAAAATATTTGTCATTAGTTTGAGATCGATCCTTAGAATTCATAAAAGCAAAATGAATTCAAGTCCTTGAGAAAATTATTATTTATTCAAAGTAGATAGAAGCTGAGAGGGCCATGAGAGACAGGGCACCAAGGGCACTAAGATCTGGGGCAACCTCTCTGCTAGCCTTTCACCATCACCTAGCTGTTTTGCCATTTCTGCACACTGACTGTTATAAATCCATTTTTTAAGATAAATATTAGATGCAAGGACTGGGTGGCAGAATTTAGAAACTTATTGCCAGGTGATGAACTCATCTAGGCCTCTGGGTATGAAGAGTTCGGAATTACGTAGGTTACTACTACAGCAACAGAAATCTCCTTGAGAATCTACCCTCAATGTCTCAGCTCTGAAGAAGGGCACAGGTCAGGTTATTCTACAGAACAAAACATAATAAAAACAATTTTTTTTTCCATGTAAATCACTACTGCCTGAGACAAGAAGCAAATTGTATCTCTAATTGCAGGTTGTCAGAACCAAGTATTTTTCCCAGTTCAGTATAATGGGGAACAGTAGTGACAAACTGATCCAACATTTAAAAATGCAACTTACTGTCTCCTTTTTCTGACTTTGAAAAGACTGAAAATCCTTGGTCTTATTAATAGGGCATACTTTTTTAGAAGTATAAAGTATGTATTTGTCCAGAATATTTCTAGATTAGATTTCAGGATATCCATAAATCTACATTAGAAAATACCTTGGCAAGTAGCTAAGGTTTGATTGTACAAAAGGCTTCTGAGTAATGCTTAGCACATTATGTTGCAAATTTTTTAAAGGATAAAATCAAATCTAATCAAAAACAATTCAGCTGAACTTTCTAGAGGAAAAGATAGGCAGGTGGTCCATTTACATGACATCATTACTGTTTTCTAGGATTTTCAAAAATATGGAAGTAATGTAGAGACAGTCACACTCCAAAGCCACTGAGTGCTTGGAAAAGCCATTTATAGTAAAATTTTAATAGGCACTTTGATTACTTAGGAACCTAAATTCCATTTTTAAAGTGAGGTAGGAACAGACGAGCTTAACTCTTCTTAAAATGTAAGTGACTCAACACCATAATTCCCCAATTCTCATGCACATACTCAATGTGAATTAAGCTTTTCATCTTTTAAGGAATAGAACAATTGCAAATGGCAACTATTTTTCTACTGATATTCAAGGAAATAAAGAGACTATGTACACTTTCTACAGACTATTTTTATATCTGAATTTGGAACTATTTAATCTTTGAGTTGGTTAAGGGTAATTTTTTTTTCATCTTGCAATTTGAGCAAGATCACTTTCATAGCTGTGGGGAATTTGTAGTAGACTTCTCAAATAGCATCAAAACCAAATAAAAAAAAATATAAATGCTTATTATTAAATTATTTATATTTAGAATTGGGTCAAATGTTTTAAATAGTTATTTCCACAGGAAGGAATTGCCAGGAAAGGAAAAAGGTGGCAATACATGTGTTTGCACCTCTTGCTAGCTAGCAAAAAGAAAGGTAATTTTAGTTTCTTTCTACAGACCCATTGCAGATAGCCTGACAGAATCTTAGCGCAGAAGTCCCACTCTCCTTCTGCCAGGTAAGGGGGCTGCAAGGGAAGCAGTGACCCTAACCCGTATTTTCTTCCCTCTCCATGCTGTGTGACAGACAGTCCCAACTCATTGCTTCCTCAACATGGAGCCGCCTGTGGGGGCTTGTCTTTCAATTTTGCTTTTTCCTTGCATCCAGAAGTATCTTCAGTGCCTTAATTTCTCAAGAGGGTTTTTCCCATCAGCTAGATATTTTTTTTAAATTCCCCAGACTTTTTCTAACATTCAGCAACCTGATGAGTTTTGGAGCAGGTGATTACTGATTTGAGCACAGACTTTCCTTTTCCTCATTTTTGTACAGTGCTTTGCACAACAGGTGTCTAATTATATTAACAGTCCTTTGCCTCTGAAGTCTGTAACTTGAAAGGGTCATTTCATAGATTTGGGCATTTCCATCCGTGCCAAGGCCCTAACAACTTATTATTATGAAAAAAAAATCTAAAGCACAACAACATTTAAGGATCCAATAGATCACTAAGGATCTACTTGAGATAATAATATAAATATGTAAACTCACAGAAACCAATCTGAATCTACTAATTCACATTTTGTTTCCAGACAGTATCAGATAACTTGTCTAAGAGAACCATACTCATCTAACCTGTTGATGATAAACTTTTCCCATTTCACATAGTGCATATGTAGTGATAAACTAATACCAGTATTCATACCTGAATTTGGAAGATAGAAACTTAGGATGCAATGTTTGCAAACTCAGCAGGATCACTCAAAGCGTTAGGGTACTCAGGCACAAAAAATACATAGTAAGACATCTTAAACTTGTAAATAAGTGTTATTGAGGAACACTCCTGAGAGCAAGTGTGAAAAAAAAAAAATGGTTGTCAATAGTATATTTTAAATCAATGAGCTGCTGCAGTATTGCAATTTAGTGATGCTTGTGCCCTTTCTGAAATTACAGTGCTTGCTTTGTCTGATCAGAGCCTGTAATCTTTGCTGTTGCTACATTGCAAGCTGCTGATGAAACAGCCTGAGGAAGACTGGAAATACCCTGTTGAAATGCACAGCCGGATTTCTCAATAACAAACTAACAAAACTTGGAGAAAAGTCTGCTGTAGAACCAAAAGTAAGAGTAAACTATGCGTATTGCGAGCATAAAGATATTTCTATGTCTGGGAAATACCCAGACAGGATCAAAATAGAGGCCAAACATATGTCTAAAAAAAGTAATCAAGTATGGACAAGAGTCCATGCACAGATGCAAAATTCCTCCAACTAAAAGCAAATATTTGTCCTTTATTGTTTTTCCCCTCTCACGTGTATCCAGCTTCTACAATACCAAACTAACCCTGATTCTTTGTTGTGGTCTACATTGGGAGATACAGGGGTCACTATTTCAACTGCAGAAAATCACTTGGTGAAAGTACAGAGCAAAACTCTTCCGTCTCAGATGAAAGGCTGGAGGTTGAGGGAACAGAAATTCATTATGATCTCAAATTGATGATTTCATGGTAAGGAGGCAAATAACAAGTCTTGTGTAGTATCATGCCACCAGAAAATGAAGGCATGCTTTCTCAGAAGGTTTTGCTGATATTTTATTATTGATGACATTTCTGTGAATACTTTATGTGCAAAAGATGAAGCATTGTACTACAAAGCCTGTCATAACAAGCAATCCCAACCAATGTTGATTTAATCTAAAGGTAACAACATGGGGTTTGGGGGGGGGGGGGGGGGGGGGG
>JAAGAY010001666.1:0-90860 GCA_011801015.1 Ardeotis arabs
CAGTTTAGAGAGAAGGATGTCGTGCGGGACAGTGTCAAAAGCTTTGCACAAGTCCAGGTAGATGACATCCGTTGCTCGTCCCTTGTCCACCGATGCTGTCACCCCAGTGACAGTGCCATAAGAGCTTTGAAAGTTATAAAACAAGGTCTTGTTTTACACACCCTACCTGTAAAACAACCATTCCACCACATAACCAGCATGGTTTACTTTTTCCTTTATGTGACAGCCCAGTCTTCCTAAGTTTGTGTGATCAGAAAGAGTAAGCATAAGACTATTTAATGCAGTGATACTGCACAGTCTGGCAGTTAGAATTGGTGATCTATAATTCATTAAATTATACACATTTTATTAGAGTGTCAAAACTGGCATTTCTCATTCTCAGAGCTTCTGTATTATAATTTAACTATCATTTTTTGTTATATCTAGTGTTTCTCAGTCTGGTAACATACACACACTAAGCATAGCAAAACATGAACAGTATAGGTAGAATATGGAAAAACAACATGTATAGTACACATGGTTATATGTATAGCTATCTGCATAGTAAAGTATAGATATTTACATAATTATATAGAATTACATATCATACTAAATCAAACAGATAAATTATATGTTCATATATACAAAGTAGGAACACATGGAGTAAATCAGAACCATGTGTTTCATGCTCCTTGTCAGCGAGGTCAGGTGAGGGGGACTTGACTCATACTTTTTGCTTATTTTCATGTCCAGTACACACCATTGAGTTCTACAGTGAGTATCATACTTCCCCAGAATTGCTAAGTATTACAATTTAGTAGAATTGATGTAACAGCACCACATGACCAAAATATCGATAGTAGACTTATGACCAAGTAAATGAGTGCTGAAGATTCAGGCACAGGACATTACAGCATATATTTTACATGCTAACTAGAGCTTTTTAGATTTCCCTGAAGTAAAATATAGCCAAGTGGTTATATAGCCAAGTAGTTACACTCTCTTTATCAGAATATGGTACTGTATTGTTCTCTGTATGTTTTCTACACTTACATAAATTTTGAGGCTATGGAAAAACCATTCACTGCCAGAAGAGTATCAGCTGCTGACATTTGGAATGGGGCAATCCCCAGTGTTGTACTGGCTGGGGGTTGAATGGTTTGAAAGCAGCCTTGCAGTAAGGACTTGAGGACACTGGTGGATGAAAAGCTGCACATAAGACAGCAATGTGCACTCGCAGCCTTGAAAGCCAACTTTTTCTTAGGCTCCATAAAAAGAAGTGTGACCAGCCGGTCAAGGGAGGTGATTCTGCCCCTCTACTCCGCTCTGGTGAGATCCCACCTGGAGTACTGCATCCAGTTCTGGAATCTCTAGTACAAGAGAGTAATAAGAGAGTTGGAGTTGTTCAGCCTGGAGGAGGCTCAGAGGAGACCTTATTGTGGCCTTTCAATACTTTAAGGGCACTTGTAAGAAAGATGGAGAGACTTTTTACCAGGGCCATTAATGACAGGACAAGGGGTAATGGTTTTAAACTAAAAGAGAGTAGATTTAGATGGTTCAAGGTTCCCTTCTTTTCTTGTCTTTTAGTGTCTCACTGATCAGAGGTTGATATCCTCAGAGAAAGAAGAGCACACCCTGAATGATTGTGTTTGACTCCAGGGATCAATTTAAAAGATAAATGCATGGAATAGGAATGGATTTTCAAACAGTTCTTCTTTGCACAAAGAATATAGGGATTTTTGGGAAGGGTTTAAAAATGAAGTAACTAATCTGCCAAGGAGGGAAAAAACCTCCCAAAACCAAAAAAAAAAAAAAAAAAGCCCCAAATCCCTAAAAAGTATGTCTTTATTTTAAATTCCTTCAATGGAAGGTACATGAGTTTAAAATTTATTTCCTAAATTCTTGCAAATATATCTTACAGGGAGCAGTTGCTAACTTGGAATCTACATTTACTTTTGAAACTTATCATGATCTTAGTGCCAAATACAGGATTTTGCATAAGTTCCATCCCTAATTCCAAGTTAAATTTTACAAGATAAAAAAAGTAATATCTCAAAATGACTAAGTACAACTGAACCCTTCAGTGGTTTTCTCCTGATTTTGAAAAGCCTGTAAAATAGGAAAGGGAATGGAAGTAGGGTTTGATTATCACTGGTTTGGTGGTAATGTACAACACTTAGATTGAAGTTTTTTAATTAGCATGTGGTCTGTAATTGATCTGCAGTCTCATTGACATTTATTTTTCAAGATGGGACAATACGCACTTTTCCAGACTGCTAAAAGACCCACTGGAGTGGAGGTCCTGAGAAGTCACTCTGGCCTCTCCCCAGTGTGCTTGGTAGCATGTGTCAGGCACTCACCTTGCCAGAGGCAGCGCAAGAGCAGCAAGGCTGAGGAAACCACAGCAACCTTCCTGGTGCTCAGTGCAATCCTCCATCTCCAGGAAAACCAGCAGTGAGTAGAGTATGTGCCAGGCAGACAACCATAGCATGATTTTATCAGTTCTTAGAGATGAAATCAGCGATGCACACATCTTGGTGCATTTTCCTTTTTACAGGGGCAAGCCTACTGCTTTTTTCTAGCTTTATAGTCTCTGTACAGTAATATTTTCTGAAAGGTTAAATTTTTACATGGAGTACAAAAGTAGCAGCCATGAAAATGAAAAATAAGATGTCAAGTCTCTTGTTAAAATAATTAAGGTGTCATTTCATGATTCATCCATTGTCCAAATTAACACATATTAGGCATTCGCTTATATTACAGAATCTGCTCAAAAGTTGGTGGGTTTTCCCCCTGAATTGAGGTCTTATTTAATTAATCTAGCAGAAAATTCTGTTCTCTGTGTCTTTTGAAATGGCTGTATATATACACGGGTTTAAGTGAAAATAGGGGCTTTATATTGGGGAAAATCTCCTCTGGCATCACATTGTTTTTAATATGCCAATAAGCAAGGGTATTATCCTGAAACATAACTAAAGAGGTAATAATGACTATTATATTTAGATCATTCTACATAAGATAAAAAATTAATATTAATTTTTTAAAATGATTACTTATAAAATGTTTCTATTTGCATCATATTGCTATCTTTTCTTCAGCAAGTTCTACATTATCTTTTTGTATCACAAAAGCTCCTTCAAAATATTATACCTGCAAGCATTTTTTTCACAGTGGCAATATTGGCTATGTGAGAATTTCAAGTTGAGCAAGACTGCTTAGATATCTAAACAAGGCAATGTATGCTTTCAAGTCCTCTAAGCTTCATCCAACAGTAGTAAATAACAAAAAAAAGTGCATCCTTAAAGTAATTTTCAGAACTTTCTGTGAATGACTTGTGGATAACTTGTAGGGCTGATATTAGTAAGTGTATCGATGTGTCTTCTAATTAATTTACTTCAGTCAGGGTTAGGCCTCTTTTCTATCACCTACTGTGAATACTTGTACAATTGCTTTTTCTGTACTTGACTTATTAGAAACTTGACGTGTAAAAAGCAAAATGTAGTAATCAATAGTTATCGGTTAGACTTTCTAAAGTCCACTCCAGTGTACCCTACTGCTTCATTTAAAAGCTCTAACTTTTTGTTGTCTTTGCTGATGGCTTTTATGATAGGATTTTCAGGTAACATTTGACAGAGAAATGCTACTGAGAAGAGAAGTGCATGGAATAAGAGGTTATGTTTAGAATGATAGGTTGCGGATATAGTAAATTTAAAGACAGACGTCTTTCAGTCACTTTAGTTATGTGCTAGTATAAAGTAGGTATTCACATAGTGCTGCAAGTTATAAGCTGCTGTACTGAAAGCTAATGAAAATATATCCAAAAATATAAATAATAGTAGTTGTTACAGACAGGATTTGTCTGACCATTGGAAGACTACATTGCTAACTACTAAACACCACAAATGTTAATAAATAATAGAACATAGATTACTTCAAACAAGTAAAAGACAATTTTTAAAAACATTACAGTCACTCCAAATTCAAAAACAACAGGAATTAAAAGAAAAGAGCTGAAAGCCTCTTGTTTTAAAGTGATGCTTTTAACTTCAGTGCACCATATAGCAAGCTTTTACAGAGTCACATCTCACTGCAATGTTAGCTAAGGTACCTCCACTGTAAACCATTTTCTTGGAAAATACACTCTCAATCGTTTTGAGTATCACTTACCCTTAGGTAGAATTTGCAATTCCTGGACACTGTGCTCTGCAAGAATTGAAATGCATGTAATATCTTTTCCCCTTTGATACAAAGAAAACAAAGTATTTAATGAATCACAAAATAACAGAACGGATGATGTTAGAAGTGGCCTCTGAAGACTGTCTGGTCCACCTCACTGTTCAAAACGTCAGCTATACTAGGTTGCTCAGAGTAATGTGCAGTTGGGTTTTGAATATCTGCAAGAATGGAGACTGCACAACTCTGTAAGCAACCTGTTCCAACATTCTATCACCCTCATAGAAAAAAAAAAAAAAAAAAATTATTCTTCTGTTTAAGTGTAATTTTCCATATTTCAGTTTGTGCCCATAGCTGCCTGTACTATCACGGGGTACCAACAAGAGTCTGGCTCTGTAATCTTTCTATCCCCACCCCCCATTCAGGTATTTATACACACTGATAAAATCCACCAATCCCCCATGAGCCTTCTCTTGTTGAGGCTGAGCAGCCCCAGTTCTCTCAGCATCTCTTCATATGTTATATTCTCCAAATCACCTAATGATCTTAATGGCTCTTCACTGAACATTCTCCAACATGTCCATGTCTCTTGACCCCTGGGAGTCACCACAGATGATTCATCTTCATTTGGTATTTGTGCCACTGATCACAACCTTGACTACCTTAATTACCTTCTTATAATACATTGTAGAATTCACACATTATACATATCTACAGCAATTATTAATCCTTGTTTTCAGTTGAAAAGGGTCTTATTGTTCTATACCGCAAAATGGTTAGCGTCCTTCACTCTAAATATGTATTTCATAAATAAATACATAAAAACATAAATCTAATTTTTAATTTGCCTTGGACATTTTTCCAAAGATATTTTTCTCTTGCTTAGCAAAAAAAAATTACACTTGGGAATCACCTTTCATAGGATGTTTGCACATTAATGTTTATTTCAGACCAGGCATGCACTTCTGAAGAGAATTTCCAATTTTCCTCACATCTGTTCACATCACAGAGTGATTTCAGAGTGCACAAAGTGAATTCCTTATGCGTGAAGTTGGACTGGAAGACACTGTCCAGGAGCACATTGAATGTGCTTCAGCTGCTAAAGGTGATCTAAAGATATCAGATCACATATAGTGTAGTCATAGGGTCCACATTACTGTGATGTTAAATAACATCACCAGTGAATAATGCATAATCAATAATAAGGCTTGATACACCCTAAAAAAAAAGTTAGTACATAATCTCTATAATCTCTACAGAAAGTTTAAATATACTACTAAGAAATTGTTTGGACATTTGATATGAGAGAGATATTCTGTCCTTCTCAGTTTAAATGGAGAACAAACACAAAATTGCAGGAAATTTTTATTAAAACAAAATGGAACATTTCAAGAAACTCACAATAAATCTATTCATATTTGGAATTAATATAAATCTTGAAATGTAAGAATTGACCAGCTGTATTTAGAAAATAAAATTCAGATTAGGAAGTACATCTGAAGAACCCTTTAAAAATGAGAAAATACTCTGAACAACTCTTAAGACAGAGTGTTTTGCTATAGAAGACCCCTGGAATTTTCCAGAACCCTCTGTTGATGCTTTGGGATCTTTGTAGTTTACCACTGCAATTTATAATTTTCCTAGGAAATGTGTGTACCTACACGAGTTCTTTCTGGACTGGCATTAAGGCAACTACTTTGAACTAACTTGGTACATTCTTGAAATTGAATTAAACAGGGCTTTGTGTGTCTATGGATCCCAAAGAAAAGGGAGGGAGGACTGCACACATCCTGCTTCTTAAATCACAACTCACACTGCTTGTGTGGCATGTGGTGCTCAAAGGTAGGTAAAGTAATAGTTCCAGTTCCTTTGAAAGTCACTGGGATGAGGTCATTACATTTTCAAACTCCTTTTAAACTCCTAGCCTCAAGTCCATTTTTCACTTGTTTCATATTCATTCATGGTATAAAAATGAAGTGATCTTCAGGCAATCATTCAAGGCCAAACGCTACCACTCACATTTTGAGTGAGTAGTTCTATACTCTTCAAATTGATACACTCACTTCAATTGAACTACTTGAGATATAAAGTACTCGAGGAGGCTTGATAAAACCTCAGTCAAGTCTGAATTTTTCCATTGTCTTCAGTAGACTTCAGATGAAGCTGACTGAAAACAGGTATCAAAGCCATGTTTTGCACAACTGCTCTGCTTGAAAAACAGGGTACATACCCCAAGATCAAGAGCATGACCATGTCTTTCACAGATGTGTCAAACTCCCTCTTAAAATGTTTGAGATTTTTGACACCATGACGCTACTTGAAAAGACACACCAAGCATTATTGTTTAATATTCTTTTTCTATTCCATAGGTAAAGAATTCTGGAAAGTATTTCCAGAATATCAGTCTCTCAAGGCAAAATGCATTTTTGTCACTCTTGAAACATATCTGTTTAAAATATCATTAAAATCTTTCCATTTTGAAGACTTTAAAAGTTATCTATTTCAGTGTTTCACCTATATATACTGTTAGAAATTTTTTCGTAGTTCCTAACCTAAATTTCACTCATTGCTGCTTTAAGTAAAAAACTTCTCCATCTCTGTGGACATGAGGAAATTTTTATTCTCTTCCTCTGTATTTTGTATGCATCTTTCACATATTATAATCTGTTTTCTATATCTTATTTTCTTTAGCCTGAATAACCCCAGTTTTCTCAAACTTCCTGTGTGGTATTTCACTTTTTGTAGACATCTGAGCGTTCTTATTGCTTGCATCTCTTCTCAGCTGCTCACATCATTTGTAAAATATAGTGATCAAAACAAAGAATATTATTCTGTCTGAGGTTCTTCGAGCCATGAATACAATGTAACATTCTTTCTCTTCTTTTACTTCAGGTGTTCTGCTGAAACATTCTAATATGATATCTGAATTTTTTGCAACAGCAAGACACAATTGGCTTAAGTTCAATTTCTGATCACAATATGACCCACAAATTCTTTTCATGGTATTGTAAGCTATTTTTTCATTCTCCATCCCATATGTATGAAATTAATTTTCTTGCCTATAGGTAGAATTTCACATTTCCATATTAAATTGCATCGTATATTACCTCAGAGCATTTCAATTTTTTGAGATCATTTTAATACAATACATGGAACAACCAATGATGTCATTCAGGCAATTAATTAAGCTATTCCCTCTTACATCAACTGAATTGTAGACAAACATTTGTGATACAACACAGTTTTGCACCCAGCCGATAAGTTTCATCTGGACTTTGTTGTCTTAACTTATCTACATGCACATTCCATGAGACAGTTTGAGAGTCTTACTAGCATTGTGCATACGTCTTCTACCTATCTATTTACCTGTCCTTTTTACTAATTATAGAAGAAAATTAGATTGACTATATGTGACTTTTTCTTGACAAATCCGTGTTGGCAGTTAATCATCTCCTGTTATAATCTGCATCAAGGGTGACTCTTACCTTGGGGGTAGTGATGTCCATCCCCACCAGAACTGTGTAACCCTTGGTAAAATCTTTCTGAGTCTTACTTCTCTCTTGTGCTTAGCATAGATGGTGCACTGGCAAGCAAGCCCAGCTCCACAACAGACTCAGGGAGGAAGTACACTGTGCTAGTGCTGTAACCCCACTGGGGACTTCCCTGGCTAGTGCCAAGGTGGCAGAATTAGACATATGGCACATGGATCTGAGTGCCTAAACTGGTGGACACCCTGGTGTCCTGTGATACTATTTTTTAGGTGAGTGGTGAGAATTTATCATACAACTGTGTGCCTAGACTCCCCTTCTTACAAGGAGATTAAATGAAGCAGATATTCTGAGTTATATTCTGAGTTGACAAATAAAACCAGAAAACACACAGTGTTTTTTACCATCTTGCTCCTATGCAGTGGCCCTTTGTGGACATTTTGCTGGCTTATCCCCAAACTCAACATAGAAGGATCTATGGCAACCTGAGCTGTTAATGAAAATTATGCATTGACAAAGTCCTTTAAACAGCCATTTTTTTCTCCTTCTTTATGTATAATAATTTAACAGTCTTGCCTTGGAGATACTATGTAGATAGAAAGCTATGCTTTTCTTGGTTTTTTTTTTTTGCTAGTGTCCTCTTACATCTTTGCTGCTTTATATGCTCAAACACACTAAACATACACATTTGCACAAGCATTCACATCTGTTACAAAATTTTCTGTTGCACTCCCTACCAGCTACAAATATTAGAGCTGCCACTGGTCTAGGTGATTTTAAGAGTCGTCCGTAATATTTCCTGTTTCCAGGAACTGAAAATAAGACAGTTAAATTCATGGCCTTAATTTTCCAGGTTTTCTTTTTCACTGTCACTCCTACTTTTAAAAGCAATAAGAGCGGTTGGATTGGGAAGCTCAGACACCTCTCTAAGTTCTCAAAGAAAATCTCTCTTTAAGTAGCCCTGGCAAATTTTATCAAGTCCAGCCATTTGAAAAATAACTAAATAATCTGACTACTCTCAAGATGTTCTTTCTGTTTTCCAGACAGGAGTCTTACATCTTTGTCATGGTGTTAAGTGTGTTAGTCACCTGATCACAATTGACCTGAAAAGGCTGAAAAACAGCCAAAATAATTCATTAAAATTCATTAAAATTTTAAGAAAAACAACAACAAAGTTCTCAGCATCATGTTTTGCCTGTATTTTCTTGCCACAGAAAAGTAAGTTTCCTTTGTTTTACACTTTCATAGTAATACAGGCTTTTCTCTTATATTTAATGTTCACTGCTAAACACATGCATTTTTGAGCTTTGACTTTCCTGAGTATTCTTACATTTTTAGACTAAATGTATTCATAGTCATGATTTTATATAGCCTTTTGCTTAAACAGATCTTCTTCCTCCCCAAAGCTTAAACCTCTCTCCGGATGGCTCTATAGACAGCAGTCTTATCCTCTCTCAGCCTTTGTTTTGCTGGACTAAATAGGTCACACACTACTAACTCACACTTTGATGATAGATATTGCATTCCCTCATTTGTTTAAGCACCTTGTCTCAGCATCTGTTCCAGTCTGAGCTGATCTTTCCTTTTGGTCTCTTGCAAACTCAGTCTCCAGATCCACTGCCGTTGTGTAGACAGAAGCCCTCATGACTTTCTTCTAATACAGTTGATTGTCTTCTGTATTTGCTTTTATATATGAATTTTATACATTCTTTTTAAATACAATTCTTTTCATTTTTTACAGTGAGGTTGTTTTAATGAAAAGGATGAGGAATATATCCACTGAGTAGTCAGGATAAAATAAGATAACATTTCAAATTGATACAGTACAAATATATTGTTCTGACTGTTATTTTTCACACAGAACACAGAGATACTTTGCCCTTGTTTCATTTCATTTTCCTACCTAAATAATTTTGAGATGGCTTGCTACAGCCAAGCCACATTCAGAGGACCATCTATATCTTAAAAAGTAAATAGAATATCAGAAAATATCAGATATTTTTAAAACACAATCTAACAAAGTTTACAAATTTTCAGGCCCAACTTCATCAAGCTGCTTCAAAATAACATACTCACTCTCTGATCTTGCTTTTCCAGTTGAATACTGATGAATCTTATTTAGTTTTTAGTCACGTCTTCAGTGTCATTTGATGTTTAAATAATAACTTCAGATTTAGATGCATTGTAATTTACATCCTTATGTCACAACATGTTAATGAGTTTATTTCTAAGAGTAATGGTTGACCTTTAAATAAACAAGTATGAGGTGATCACAAGAATCAAAGTTCAATTTTATTGTTATGTATGGATAGATTGCACAGGATCATGATATGGTGAGCAACATTTGGAGAGGGCTGTATTTTGTTTTGTTTCTTCAAAAGTTTAAAGATTCAACTTCTGGTTAATGAAATGGAAAAATGTATCATTTTTACTTACATCACTGTATATATGTAAAGTGCATATTTCATTTATGTTCTTTTTGAAAGGTTAAATATTACATATAATAAATAGATTATAAATATCTACTTATTAATAAGGATGACAAATGAATTGCATCATCTAGTTTGATCATGATTATTCTTTTTCCAAGAAAAAAAAAAACCAAGATTTTTTATACAAATGCCTTTACTGAATATTTACTAATGCCAGAGTTCTGGACTGCTCATGAGTTCATTTTGAACTCCAGTACAAAAATTCCAGAACTTGAGATAGTGAAGTCTTTTGAACTTGAAACCTACTTTATTACTTATCAATTAAATTTTCATTTTGTTTTGTTTTGTTTTTATCTTAGCAGTCTGAAAATGTTTAGTAGAATGCTTAATAGAATGAAGAATAAAATAAAATAAATCTATTATTCTATATTAGCCTCTACACTCCTTAAATCTTGGCTCAGATTACACTGGATTTCTTTCCTGAGCAAATCCACTCTCATAAATGCACAAAGGATAAACCAATCCCTTCTCAGTTTTACTTCCTCTCCTTGGAACCCGTGAGATTCCTGTGCTGAGGATCTGCACTGATGGAGTCTGCTGTTCATACCTAATCTTGTGAGGTACTGAACCAAAGGGAGATGAGCTGCTCAGCAACCCACTGGTGCTACATATAAACTATCAGGATGGGATCCTTGAAAAAAATACTGAATAATAAAAAAGAAATACTTTGAGAATTTTGAAATATCTCTTAGTATCTTAGTATTTTATCTTATGCAAGTCAGACAGTATAGCACCCATTTAGGGATACAGAAAACTGTTACATCCTTCCCATGAGTTTCACACTTGGAGCCTTGCACTCTCGACTGAGGTATGGTGCTCACATTCAATATGTACAGTAGCTGACGTGGAGTTTCAGCAGATAGAAGAAGGCAATGCTTGCTCAATACACATAAGGAATGCATTTGTCAGCTAAAGTATGCACAGGAAGAAGTATCTTGTTTCTGATAAACAACTGACTTTTGGCTGTAACAGCACTTGAAAATTAATGACTCAAAACAGATTAAATAGCAGATTCTTTTTTTTAAAAAACAAAACTTTTTTCACCCTTTCACACAGAAAGTTTCTTCAAATCAATCCGAATAATGGTAACCTAGGAAAAAAAATTCTTTAAGTACATAAAGAAAGCTTTGGTGAAGTGTCAGATAATATAATTCATCTAAGCCTTCAGAAAGCAGAAGTGATGATACTCCTTGTCAAGTTCACATGAAGATCTTTTACCAAAAAAAAGATAAACTATCTCTGCTTTCATTTGAAAAATCCTGTCATGATCTGATGAATCAAGAAAAGTTGGATAGACTGTTTGTTAGGAATCCTGCAACTCCTCCAGCTGATCAATCGGTTCACAAAAAAAAATGAAAACACAAGCATTTTACATCCTTATTTGTCTTTCAAGAGACTAGCAGTGATAAGAGGTGACCACTGGTTCATACTGGCCCATCTGCAAACAGGGTAGGACATAAGCTCAGATTATGCTACTGCTGTCTAACAGCAATCAAAATGTCAGTGACCCCACTAGTTTGCCTAACACTGTGAGAAGACATGACAATCCAGATAAATTAAAAGTCTTAGAGCAGCAGAATGAGTTTTGTGCTGAACGCAGAAGAGCATTCAAGGAGATCTACACCAATGCTAGTGAAATCTAAGTAAAAACAACAATGATAACATAGGAAATTATTTGACACAAAAGTGTTTGCTTTCAGAAAACAATTTCTCAAAATGACTACAAAAAAAACTAGTAGTCTAAATAGTTGTTTTAAGTTAATGTGTTGGATTTAGAATTAATTATACTGGAAATTCCTCAGAAAATAAGTTATTAAATATTGATGTGCAGTCAATATACAAAAATCCTAAAGAGTCAAGTGGTTTAAAACATGCTAAAGACTTCCTAAAGCTGGATCCATCTTTATACCACAGTTTATGATACAAATGATTTTCAGTTGGCATTGCTAGTAAAAATTACAGATATTTTGATTCTACCTCTAGTATTCTTCCAGTAGTTCAATATTTCTAACATTAAAACAAATTCATATATTTTTGTTTCCTTGCAGCATATCTTTTATGGAAGTACACACAGTGTCTGTCATGTACTATAGCCAAGGAACATATGCTGCAAATAAACAAGAAAAGCATGAATTTGTATTTAACACTGGGAATCTAGAAGTTCTCCCAATAAAGATAATCCACTATAAATAAAAATGCTATATGGTTCCTGCAGAAATTATATAGGTAATACTTAAAAGTAGGATAGTAGACTCCTATATTTTTGAGGTTAGTATTAAAATATCCCTGCTTAACATTATGTTGCCAAGCTTTACTGATGAAACTAACAGTTAGGATTTTTCCCCCTGGCACTTTGGCTAATGCACAATGCATAGTAAAGTGGATAGTGTATGTCTATGAATTCTATCATCCCTAGCTTGCTGATCTATATCAAGATCAGGACAGATGTAATTTGTGATTAAGAATTATTATCTTTCTTGCTCTCATCTGCCCACGCAGAAGCTGACCATAGAGCTAGTCAGTAGTGGGGTGCGACTGTGTTTGGTTTGCCATGCTAAAGCGCATAAGGTGATCTATACACCTGGAATAAGAGATAAGCTTGATCAGACTGGAGACCCCATTTTATTCCTTCTGCTGTGCAGAGTTATGTGCCTCTGTCTTTAATCCCAAACCAGCCAAAAAGCAGACATTTAAGGAGGAATGTCTGTTACCCCAAGTGACGTGAGTGGAGTACCAAGGGAAGCCAAATTCTCTGGAAGCAGTTGTAGATCAACTCTGCTGATGTTAAATTAGAAGTAGTACCCAACTGTGAAGCTTTTCACCCCAAGCAACCTCATGGGCATGTGTAGAGAAGAGATTGGATTCCTTCTCAGGAAGCTGCTCACCTGTCCATGATGAAAGTCCTCCCATACATGAGATAATTACAATGGAATGATTGCCAACCTAAAAAATAGTATGTGAGGTTATATTTGAGAAGAGATTCATTATTTTTTCTTTTTAATGTTGAAAAGCAATAAATTTATTAATATTTGTACATTACTGTACCCAGTAAAGTCTTAAATATCAGTCTAGGACCACTGCTCATCATTATAGATTTTTCTTTATTTATATTCTGGTTTTTTTGTACCCCATTTCCTATACTTTTTGCCTGTAAGTATAAATAGTTCCAGAAGGGTATATAGATAATTTATAAACTGATTCTAGAAGGGTACCACTTTTCAAACAGAGAAACACTATAAACACAACCATGCCACAGCTGTGAGGTAAGATGTGGGCAGGGAAAGGTCATTGGAGGTTTGAGGGGAGAATGAGTTTTCATTTGAAATAACATGCCTAGGATGCTAAGCATATCATTATGTACTTTTAATAGCCAGCATATTCATCCAAAGGCAAAAGGACATTACACATATTAGATATTATAGACCATTAGACATCAGACATCAGCTTTTCAGCTCACCTGCATATGTACAACATGCAACATTCACAAGTATCTGTCTGTGTATATTACAAATGCTTAGCCAAAAACTTCAATGAATTATATGAGTAAATAGTTAATCATAGTCTACAATTGCTCTTCCTAATTTTCATAACCTAAGAACAAGTGAGGTTCACATCTGTGCCTCTACCTGATTTAAAGATTTTTCCTGCGTGGTTTGATTCCTAGCTACATTTCGTATGCAGATTCAACAATGAATTTAATTATAGTAAGCTCATTAGGAATGGAGCCATTGCTTATCTTAAGTTCTGTAAAGTAGTGTATATTTACAGCACTGTATAAGCAGTATTTAATAATTAATACTCTGTACTCTGTCATATTAATGTGAAAGCATAAAAGGATTATCAGAGGTACGGAGGGCTTTATACTTCTGTAAAGAATACAGAGATGAGTCTCTTTGTAAATTAGAATGGAAAATTAAAGCCTGATGAAATGTGACCTTTTTTGTTCCTTTCCTACTGTTTAGAGCTGGGTAGTGACCTAGTATAAGACTAGTTTATTAGTCCTATATCAGGCTTGTCCTCTTTAGGGACAGAGGCTGATGATGGTGGAAGAACAGGGAAATAGTTCCAGAAATAAAAAGATCATATATCTCTAGAAATTATTTGACTCTAGACTCAATCAAACATGTCAATGGGCAAAAATTAGCTAAAAATATAAAGCCTGGGTAAGTATATAGTTTGAGAAGAAAATAGCCTACAAATGTAGAAAAATTTTGATATAATTTGGGAAAAGCACAGAAAATAGGTTTTCCTTCCTTCTCCCCTCATCCCTTCCCTTCCCTTCCCTTCCCACACCTTCCCACATCTTCCCACACCTTCCCACACCTTCCCTTCCCACACCTTCCCTTCCCACACCTTCCCACACCTTCCCACACCTTCCCACACCTTCCCACACCTTCCCACACCTTCCCTTCCCACACCTTCCCACACCTTCCCACACCTTCCCTTCACACACCTTCCTACACCTTCCCTTCCCAGACCTTCCCTTCGCACACCTTCCCACACCTTCCCACACCTTCTCTTCCAGCACCTTCCCACACCTTCCCTTCCCGCACCTTCCCTTCCCTTCCCTATTATAGTTCTTCATTGTTCCACACCTTCACATAACACAGCTAACAAGTTCCTGGGTTTATCTTACATGAAAACAATCATGATATGATCATTTAAAATTATCTTCTCTCTGCAGCATTACATATTTTTTACTTCAATGGTTATTTTCAAACTTTTAGTAGCTTTTATTTAATCTCTACAGTAGTCCATTATAGTTAATTTCCAGACATGTATGAATAATTTTAAAAAATGCATTTAAACTTTATTTAGCTTTTTCTACCATTATCACACTACAGTAAAATCCACTGTATTTAGTCAGTGTTAAAGTCATTATATCAAACATACTTGGTGCAGTGCTTCCAATTAAATACCTTGAGAAACACGAACCCAAAATATAGCCTTAGAAATATGTCTCTTCCTGTATTAACAACAATGCTAGTTTCAGCATTAGAGATTGCTTACAAAAAAAATTTAAAATAGCTTTAAATTATTGTGGAATGTCATGTATTAAAGCCCCTAATTACACATATATATTTTATGATTCATGACCTTGTGCCTTCAAATGCCCCAATACCAGAAAGAGTTCACCAAGAGGGACAGCTACTGACTTTTTTCCACTGAAAGAAGCATTTTCAGTGAGAAATGGGGTGGCTAAACGAGATACATCTCTCCATGTTGCTCAAGTTAGGAAAGATCTTCCATGGATGAATCCATAGCAGATAGCTAACACCAGAGGAAGTGACTAATGTTAAAAGTTAGTTCTTCATGCTGGTTCTTATAGTAATATTTGCAATATAGAAACACTTTTTCTTCAGTTTTCTCCCTTTTTCAGGAGGCATTCTTCATCTTCTTAAGTGTTTATGCTAATCATCTTATAATGTACAATCACTCCAGTCCAGTAATTATCAAACTACAAAACGTTGCTTTACAGCAAACTGTACACAGATAATGTAGAAAAGATTAATATCTCTAGTATTGTTCATTTGTTGCTATAGAAATACTATTCCTCTGTAGAGCTATTAGTAAACACTATATTAGTGATGTAGCCAATGACAGAGAAAACCTTGGCAAGCATTATGGAAAAATTAAGATGCATATTTTTAGAGATCTACAGTTTCAGCATAAATACATATAAATATATTTCTTCTCTATACCTTTGTATGCTAAAAACATCGATTTCAAGTGGAGCCTATATGGACAGAAACTTTACAGGTCAGTCATTGGAATACTGTGTACAAGTGCATTTTAAATGAAAAGAGATATCAATCAGGAATTAAAAAACTTTTGCATTACTGTTATCCATGTAAGGAGAAGTATATCTGCCCTACTAGATATACCTGTGGTTTTTGTTTCATTTTATTTCTTCCCAGAGTTAATGTTCTTCTTCTTTCCTGCTGTGTAGAACAGCCCTTCTGTATTTATCATTAGGTTTTCTTTACCTTATGTATAACCACATGATTAGGAGGGAAAGAGAAATCTGGAATATTTAAAATAGTTCCTCTAATGTTCCACTGTGAGCACATTTTAACTGTTCTAATGTCTGAATTTTCCATGCTTAATGTGCTGAACAGTCACGTTATTTTTTCCTCTCTAGAAACTGTTAGTGTCAGTGAAGCTATGTAAATATTTTCCATATAAAATATAACTTTTTGTTTTAATTTTCCAAGTCTTTTATTACCTAGTACTGCCTTATTTACTCATCTCTCATACAAATGCTGGGAGACCAGTGTTTAGACCATTCTGCCATCTTCAGTCCAGTAGGGTTATCAAATACCTATCTATACAAATTTTCTCTAAATATCACCATCATAAACATCATCAAAACTACTTCATTGTTCTACTTCAATTCTCCTGCAGGACAGTTTTGCAAAGATGCCCCAAACAGAATTCAGCATACATTGTGGTATTGTCAAGGTGATCACTGCTTATCATGGTCTTCTGATCATCTCATGTTTTTCTCTGCATCTGAAGATAGCACAGAGAATTCAATGATCCTTCATGGAAACACCCACGTAGGTATACTTAAAAAGAAAACCTGAAATATTTGTCACATGAACTTCATGAAGTTCCGCAAGGCCAAGTGCAAGGTCCTGCACATGAGTTGGACCTGTATCAATAAAGGCTGGGAAGGGATTGAGAGCAGCCCTGCCAAGAAGGATTTTGGTGGTACTGGTGGATGAAAAATTGAACGTGAGCTGGCAATGTGCTCTCACAGCCCAGAAAGCCAGCTATATCCTGGGCTGCATCAAAAGAAGTGTGGCCAACAGGTCAAGGGAGATGATTGTCCCCCTCTACTCCACTCCCATGGGACCCCACGTGGAGTACTGTGTTCAGCTCTGGGGCTCCCAGTACAAGAAAGACAAGGACCTGTTGGAGCAAATCCAGAGGAGGACCATGACAATGGTCAGAGGGCTGGAGCACCTCTCCTATGAAGAAAGGCTGAGAGAGTTGGGGTTGTTCAACCTGGAGAAGAGAAGGCTCCAAGTAGAACTTATTGAGGCCTTTCAATATATAAAGGAGGCTTAAAAGAAAGGTGGAGAGATAATTTTTACCAAGGCCTGTAGTGACAAGACAAGGGACAATGCTTTTAAACTGGAAGAAGATAGATTTAGATTGGACACAAGGAATAAATTTTTTTTACAATGAGGGTGATGAGACACTGGAACAGGTTGCCCGGAGAAGTTGTGGTTGCCACACCCCTGGAAGTGTTCAAGGTTAAGTTGAATGGGGCTTGGAGCAACTTGATCTAGTGAAAGATATTGCTGCCTGTGGCAAAGAGGTTAGAACTACGTTATCTTTAAAGGTCCCTTCCAACTCAAATGGTTCTATGATTCTCTGATTCTGTAATTTTTGGGGGTGATTGAATAAGTAGGTGAGTAGTGTTGTATAAAATTTATATTTATATGAATGAACTACCGCAACACAGAATTCTAATAGATATTCAAAATTATTTGTATATGTATAATTCCAGGCACATACTTTTAAGTGCACAATAATATAAAACGCTCACTGCTACACTGACCTGGAGGAGGTCCATAAAATCACTTAATGGTCTACAGCTTCAAATGATTCAGTTCATTACAATTAATGAAGGGTGGTAGATCTGGAAAAGATTTCATATTGGATATGGTCATAATCATTTGTTCTCTTCACTAAATCATTATGTTATCTCACTGGCATGAATCTTTCAGTTTTAACATATTAATTTAAAGCTGCCTCTTTTAGAGTTTGTTTTGATAACCTCTGTTGGATACAACATCCAAAATAGTTCACTCGGAGGAATAATCTATAATTTAAAAAGGCATAAAAATACTCTGTTCCAGTTGCCAAATTACACAATTATAAAATGTTATATAATGCATAAACAGCTTTGTTGAATCCATTTAGTCATTTCTGTTGTATAATGATGTTGACATTTCATTAATTTCAAGATTGCTGTAGATTTCAGGGAGAGAAGTCAACTAACTTTTAAAGATTTTACTTAGTAAAATCCAAGAAAACAGAATAAAGTCTTCCTAGCCCTAATACCTCCATGCAAGGTGCATTTCTGTAATAGATATTAATGCAAGAAAAACTATCCAGATTCCTGTGGGAACCTGGAACACATTTCGTCTGGCTACAACATTATGGAAATTTCAGCCATTGGCTCTTAATTAGGTATTCTCATTTGCATGATGGAAGTTCACAATCTTGGCTAGATACTCTGCTTTGCTTAAATTGCTTTGTATGGAGAGTTATATTGCACTACAATAAACAGAGAAAAAACCAAAACCTTGTTAAAGGCTGAAGATAACTTGGCACTTATGTGGCATATTTGACATGCAAAAAAGCCTGTCCTAGGGCTAAACCAATTGTAGCTGTAGGCAGTAGTAATAGCTGCCACTATGTTCAACTGAATTAATTCTTTCTATGGGCTGAGAAAATCAACTGCTTGTCCTACCAGCTAAAATATTGTAAATAATCTCATGGTTGATGAGATAATGGCAGTTGTGACCAGCCTGGGGCTCTAAATCAAGGAGAATCAAAAGGCCAAGGATCTTCTGTAACAGTGCACTTTTCAACTCTGATAGCTAAGAAAGACAGTGTCCAAATGATCACAGATGTTGTAAAAATTACAGAGCCATGTCTTATTTCATTAAAATAAAACAAAACAACAAAAAAATCACAGTATAATCTTGTTATAATCTTGTCAGTGCTCAATGAAAAACCCATGTACGCTGCAAGGGAAGCTCAGATGATGTCAAATCAAAATCTAAAGACAAAAATTATCAATTTCTTGCAAAAAAAATAAAATCTGAAGTCAAAACTAGAGGATGGTAATCTGGATGTGTTAGACTGAATACAGGTTACAAGTATTATCCATGTTGCAGTAACTGGTCCCTGACCTTAGCCTGCAGCTAACTGTGAAGCTTGGCTGAATATTGCCACATATAATGAGAAAATACATCATATCATTGACTTAATAAAAATATGATAATTAATCATTACTGTATCTGCCTGTGGGAATAATTTTTTTCTAAATGTTAATTAGCCTACAAAAGTAACAACTGAGCTTTTAAATCTTCTTTACCTCTTTATTAGCTGATGAGCTAGGTACCTCAAGAGAGCCTCAGCTTTATCCTCATCATTTTCACTCCTTACGTTGTGCCTTAGTATCACACAACCAAGTCTCTTTCTTAAAAAGTATCTATTGAGCTGAGTGCTCTGTAAAGAGCTCAAATGAAAAATAAATGCAGAAGCCAAAACCAGAATTAATATTCTGCCTGATAAGCATGTCAAAATTATATAATTTGTGTTTTAATTCAGTTTAAGGCTCAGGTGAAATAATTCATTTCACGTTACAAATTTGATAAATTATTGCAACTCATTTTTTACTGTTGAAATAATTTTAATAATCATTATTTAAATCACTCAATTTGTTTCAGACCAGCCTTTTTATCATGAAGCAGTAGAAAAAAAAAAGGGAAACGAGGGAAATGGGAGCTGGCTGAAGTGGTTCCACAGTATAGATTATACAGCCTAGATGATACAGTATTTTATTAAAGTGGGACAAGGAAACGAGGAAAAAATTAAAAAGAGTTTGTTCTTAGGAAATAAAATTGTGATTTTTCTGATTTTTTAAAATGTAATTGAAAAACGCTGTCTAGAAGAATAAATTTTGGAATGTAGCTCTAAGAAAATACCAGATTACATATGTAGTTTCAGTCATTAAAATGAAGGTTGTCAGGTTTTGTTTTTGTTTTTGTTTTTGTTTTTTAAGAATAGCTTGCAAGACATTGTTAAATGCAGAATTAAACTCATGTGTCTAGACAGATGGTTTTGCAAAGGGCTTAACGCTGTAGAGATCCAAATATGAATCCTGCTTTCTTCCTTTAAATCTCCAGGTTGTTGAGCTGCACATTCCAGGCATTTCCTTCTGCACTTCAATATTTTTCTTCTCCATCTCCCCAAATCTCCAGGTCTGGCTGTGTGACAAAAAGTTTCAGAAGCTCTCACACCCTGTCATATTCAAGATCAGTCATTTCACACTACTAGCAGGCCCTTTTCTAACACAGAACTAAAAGTGTTAGTAACACTTGCTTTTGCTGGAATCACTTTTGGACTGGTTGATAGGACAAGGACATGTGTGTATAACAAGGTGTGTTCCTTTTGGAGATACAATTGTCATTTAGAAAAATGTGAAAACTAAATATGGATAAAAATAAGACCTCTCCTTCATATACATATATGTCTATATTTATGCACACACATAAATACATATATATTTATATGTGTGTGTGTGTATATACACACACACATATATTTGTGTGTGATGCTTGTGTATGTTTTTGTAAATAAAGCCTGATGGAATAAAAGTAATGATGTAAAGCTATGTAACACGCAACAAATATATCTTTATTTCTCTGATATTTAAAGTAATACCATTACTCATTATGAATTTTCTTGGTATTCATGGGGTTGTAGTATGCAATCCCTTAGGAGTTCCGTTGTAATTTAGCATTAATTAATCTCCACCTACAATAAAGCATTACTGAAACTTGAATAATGTAGTGCTTATTGCCTTTCTTACTAGCATCTCTGATTTTTTCCAGAGTCTTCCTCCTTTTACCTCTAGTAGTCAGAAGGTTATTCTACGTATTTCCAGATAGCAATACACAGGACTGAGATTTCCCTACTGCCACTCAGAGCCAAAGTAATTTAAATGCATTATTTATCCCTTGAGTAATTTGCCACAACTAATCCTCACAAGCAGGTCTAATGCTGGATCCTCTGGGACATTCCTCATTTCTGATTAATATTAACCATGAATGCACATCTTGAAAAATACACCAGTGGGGTACTCCTATTAGGCTTCTTCGACACTGAAACCCAGAACACCTCTTTTTCAGTATCAAAGGCGCTGCATCAAGTTTGTCAAACACGTGAAGCCCTATGGCACGGTTGTGGGAATGCCCTGACCCCAGTCCATCCAGCCTGACAGCAGCACAGTTTTGAATGAACTTGAACATGGATGGCAATTAAAACTGTGATCCTGATCTTGCACCCTTTGTTCCCAGGCCTGAAACTGCTAGTATATCTATCCATACATTGCAGGTAAAGCATATGGGTAATTGTCTCACTTCAGCCTTAAGTAAATCTATATTTGAGTAGTGGTAGTGTAGGTAGCATAACTGAGATTCACTGTCTCCATAGCAGTATCTTAGCTAGCTGTATCTACAATAATGTTTCTTTCTTGCTGTCCTCTACTACTGAGCTGGTTACACTATTGAATTAAACAAGGCTGCAACACTCTTTTCAGAGGGTATTTCAAATATTCCAAAGTTCAGAGGGATTTGATGTCTCTTGAACGTAACAGTAGGATTGCAACTACCATAATATAGAAGCAAACAATTCAGTATTTTGGGATTCAGGAGATTGTCTTTGTTGAGCTGTTTTGTTTTTTTCCTTCTCTTTCAGCAGAACTGGGTTTGAAATGTCACATTTTTCAGTTACATGAATGAGAAGAAAGAATTACACAGAGCTTTGCCTTTCTGACAGTACTCTTAAAAATCCCTTTATACATCTTAAATACTGTTATCGATGCTTCTTAAAAGAAACATCTTCCAGTTAGAAGACTTAAAGAATACACACATTTAAAAAAACCCAGCTTCTACTACTTTAACAAAGGACAAATTGTTTAAAGCACACTAGAGAACAATACAAATTATAGTTACAACAGAAAAGTAAAAAGAGTAAACAAAATATATTCATTAAAAATACTAAAGGTCATTTTGAAAAGTAAGTAATGAACATTACCAGTAGTTTTCCAAGCTACATCCCCAGTCAGTTTGGCGGGACAATAACATAGTAACAATTTCAATAAGATTTTAATGTAAGTCTTTAATGGAGACCCTATTATGGTGCCATTTACGATGTGAGCTAATGACGGCAAGATGATTTCAGTACCACTCTAAGGGGATTCCATTATGAAGCCATTACAATATGAAGCTGCAATAGCAAAATACTTTCCACAGCAAATCCATAGAGACAGTGTGATGGTTCCATTACTGGTTCCAAAACTGATACGATGACACTCCAAGGATTTCTCTAGAAGCCTACAGAGACCACACCAGCATGTAAAGTAATTATGTGAATGATACGCTTCTTCGCAGAAAGACTTGTATTTCCATTCTAAACCACAGTTTTATTCTGAGACATTGCAACCAAAAAAAAGTCATCTTATGAATCTTGCCTTGTTTCCTATGTGCAATCCAAAACATGTTGCCTTAACAAGCAAAGATCTTCAATGTTCTTTCCTTTTCTGCTTTAGTCTCATTGACAAGTTAAGAGATTAAATTAGTTCTATTTGTTTTAGCTCATAGTTGTTCACCAGAAATTTATTGTGTACTTCAGTACTCACCTACTGAGGTGAACATAAGAATAATCTGAGGTTGGTGTTACCATGCAATGGTATCTTCAGCTGTCCCCAGTGACACAGTCGGTAATATCATATGATCTGTACTTATTCGGAAAATGCTGTAAATCTAGGAAGAAAATTCTGAGTTAAAATGGTTAAGTTTTATTATATCTTTATGTTTGTAAGAGAAAGTTCTCTTGCTGTTTTTAGGAAAGGTCCATGTTGTTAGAACTGTTTGTGTCTATGTTGATGAAACATTTCATCAAGGGTGAAAAGTTCTGTAAAACTATGCTGAATTTGTCAAAAAACATAGACAAGTATCCTTTTCTGACATATTCAGAATGAAAGAGTTTAGAGGTTTGTTCTGGCAATTTTTGGAAGCTTTTTTTCTATCTTTTTTGCTAGATGATGAAATTACAATCTAAACATGGGAGAGGAGGTGTATGTGAGTATGTGTATGTTTCTTTTTTAGTTTGGTTTGATTTTTCTAAAGTAAGGCTTAAATAAATCTGAATTGACTTTCCTTTCTGGAATCTTGGAGAGGTTTCGTTCAGATTTGGCCTGAAGCTTGATTTCTGGAATGCTGAAGTCCTCTATGAAAAGGAATTGCTATTTTTGTCTCAGCTCTATAATATACATAGAAAGCTTCACTTGCCAAGCAGCGTTAATCTTCAAAACCCTTTCTGGAATTGTTTATAAGTATAAATAATTAAGCATTTCAAAAGCAGTGCATTTGAGACCCCTTTTTAGAGGGACTACTTGTTATTCAGAAATCTGATATTCTTATGAAACCTCATTTTCCTCTTCTACAATGCAAGTACAAGCATGTGTCATTACTGATCCACTAGAAAGACAAATTCCTAAAAATCACAGAACACATGAGCGTAGGTTAAATTACATGTCCTATACCTCCTAATATTCTTTGTCTGGCATCTTATTAATTAATGCATTCAGCTCAGCAGATGAAGTCCTTTTGGTTGAAGGATTTGTTTTTACAGCATATGCCTCCCTTTGCAGGTTTTAACTAGCTGCTTTCCTCAGATTCTGAGGAGGTCTAGCCAAGTCTAAGGTATGTGCTCTTTACCTTCTCATGTGTTTGCCATTCTGTTCATTGCATCTCCTAATTTTAAAATTGAATTGCTAATTTTAAGCAAATTTCACAATAGATTAATGGTCTCAAAGATCCTGAGTTTTTGTTAAATTTCAGGAATATAGAAGGCAGGTTAGAGAAGATGAAAACAAATGTTATTAATACCCTCATAGGAGGAAAAGCTAAATATGGAACACTTATTTTGTGTTACTGTTGTATCCAGTGACTCCTGTCAGGACTCATATTGCCTAGAATAGTGAAAGACAGACTCTTGACTCAAAATCGCAATTGTTTATGTTAAAGTATGATGAACTCATCTCTTTGTTGAGATTCCAGCTTGCGTATTATATCCAAACTATCTAGAGAACACTTAGAGTATTTCTATACTGCGACTGTGGTAGTAGTGTAGCTGTATAAAACAAGAGCTGCTAATAGATCTGAATCTATTTAGAAAATGAAGGACAACTGCAAGATGCTGTGAACCTCTTATTGAGAAGGAAGTCTTCTCCAGTACGGAGACTTTCAAAAATGTCTCATAGGGTGCCTAATATTCTGTTCTTAACCAAGAATATGAAGAATCAGAGAGCACTGGGCTACACTGCATTCTTTTTATGATTTCTAACCTTGTAGCAGTTCAGACAGACAAATCAAACTTTATTCTAGCTATGCTTCTTTTTTTCTTCTAAGAGGTCTTAACATTATTTCAATATCATTTTTCTCAATAGAATAAATTGTTAGTCATTCTCATCCCAGCTCTATTTTAATTTACTTTTGTTGTGTATATTTGGAATCTGTTCAGCAATCATTTTTTTTTTGCTTTCTATAATCCTTTGGAAAGCTTGAAAGAGCTAATATTGTATATTTGTTTTATATGCTGTGTGTAACAGGCAGACAATCAAAGCACTGGTTAAACTTCAATGCTGGCATTTGCAGCTTGCTTGACTTCAGCCACGATGTCATCAGCACTCACAGAATCAAAAATAATAAAAGCAGAGCAGACTGTAATGCAGCCATATATTCCACTGCTTCTACAATTGCAGTCTCTGCAGACCACAGAGCTTGTGATGCTGTCCAAAAGATAGCAATTTGTCTGCAATTTGAAAATGGGTTTGTGACATGATGTACTTATTTGACAGCATAATACAATAATAGATGTGTGGTAACACGGCTATTGCAAAATAAACTATCATTTATAACAGGGTCTTGTCCACAATCAAAGTGTGGATACTGAAAACAGTAGAATTCTGACTGACAAAATAATTGCGTACATAGAGCTTGGCAAGACGCATTTTGAGGGAACAGTCACTTTTCTAAGAATCCTTTAAATTCAAAATTAAGTGCTCCTAAAAAAAATGAAGGTGTTCCCATCATTCACTTTCCTCTGAAAAAAACTACTTAAAGAGGAATATTTTGTTGTTATGTATATGATACAAAAGATGTCAGGGTATTAGATAGCAATTTATCTGTATTATTATTTTTTTTGAAAAAGGAAAATCAGACATGTAAAAATTTGGTTTAGGTGTTAGTTTCCCACTTTCAGTGTTCACCACTTTCTAAATACATTGGTAAAAGTCTTCATCTATAGTGCTCTTTTGTTTAATTTTTATATGTCAGCATGTATACTTTACTGGTCAAATCTTGACTAATTTTTGATGATACTTGGGTTAGGAAAGTATTGGGAACAATGATAAATATAATTTTGACCTAAAAAAAAGAACACTTTGAGAGATTTTTTTTTTAGCCTTGAGAGACAATTGGGGAAATTTAAGAGGGTGCTGTGGTTAATTTCTGTAAAACTTACAACACATTTGAATTTTGACAGCTAAAGAGAAAATTATTTGAGTGAGTGACATCTCTATGGAAGAACAAAAATACTCTATGTAAAGTAAAGCTAAAAAAAAAATCATATTAGGTGATTATTTCAGCCCTGTGTTCACTTGAGAAGTCCTTTTAGATTCAGTGGAATCTTCCACTGATGCTATGAACACGGGCTTCTGCAAAAGGAGGACAAGAGATGACTAGCCTTAGCCTCAGTGATACCAACCACCAGTGACACAGCGGTTGCTAAACATGGGAAGCAGTCTATGAGATGAGGGAAGAGGAAAGCTAGCATAACTGTTTATTAATATTTGTGGGCATAGCAGAATGTAGCAGTTCTGTAAAGGAGCCTCTTTAAGCTAGGAAGCACAAGAAACAACATCAGGATATGTTTTTTCTCACATGTAATGCTAGGTAGAAATGAAGTAAAATAGTATAGCCTGGTATTATTTCAGTAGGCAGACAAAAACCTAAGAATATTTCAGGCTGACAAATTGTAGATTAATATGTAAGTGAGGTACATTAAGACTTGTTTTCAGGTTGTTTGGATGGGTAACAGCTATTTCAGTGGTGGTGGATATGTTATCATTTATTTGAATTGATAATAGTAGCTTCATTGTGCAAGATCCAATGAAAATAAATGATAAGAAGACAGTCCCTCCTCTAAAAGCTTTCAGCCAAAAATGACTGACAGTGAATGCATAAAATACAGATTGCTAGAGCACAAGAAAGTATTACACGAATACTGATCAACCTGATAACAGCAATACTTGCAAATTACTCAAATAACCATCATCTAGCTTTCCTGTGAGCATCATAGCCACAAAGAGTTTTAAGGAACACGTGTTTATGTCCATATTCCCTTTGCAGTTGCAGCGCACACTGTATAAAAATAAGTGATGTTATTTTCACTGTGTGAGATCTGGGAGAGAAGCAGCCAACTTGTAACTATAACTGGCAGCAGCAATAACCATCACCACTGGCAAACTCCAGCAGGTATTTTTACTGTTAGCATTGTTTCTTAAAAGAAAACCCTATATTGTTAAAAACTGTCTTCTTCATACTCATGGCACCTTGATATCTCTACTTGCCTCTCTGTCTGGGTAAGGCCATTGGGAGTGGAACTTAAGGAGTTCCGAATTTGACAAGGATCCCTCATAGAGGTACAGCCAGAGTTCATATATCGCTGACTTCTGTAATCCTACTTTGTCTCAAGGGGAGTGTAAATATAAAAATGTGTGGCTGCCTCTATAGCTTTTAAAGTTTTTGTACTTTCTCTCAAGCCAAAATTGTTAAAGATAGTTGCGCAGGTGAAAAAGCATGCAATTTTGACACAGAAAGTGCAAAACCTAACAAGCTTCAGCACCGTGGGTGCTTCTGACATTATGTAAATAATCCAGAGAACAGCTAATTAAATTTTGTTTAAACTAAAACTAACTAAAACTAGGGAAATGGGTGAATAACCCTTAAAGAGAAAAGCACTACAGTAATTGAGAAAGGAGTAGGAGGACCAGGTGGAAATAGAGAGTGGAAGTGTACCTAAATTGTCATTCTTGCTGTCATTGTTTCTATCCCAGATAAAGACCTTTGGTGCCCTGAATTATCTCTGCCTTCCTCAGTATCCTCTGACATGATTCATAGTTCTTATTTTATGATAGTTATTGCATATTACAGTTTAGAAGTTGATACTAATCTTGTGTGGGAAAAGGGAACATATCCAAGAATGTATCTAATCCTTTCCTCCAGGGTAAATTCACCCTTTAAATGTCCCTCTAGTCCTCAAAGTGAACAGTTTCAAGGAGAAGTGGTAAGATGGGAGCTACGTCAGGTTATCAACATCCTGAGTCCTTTGCTAAGAGAATATGACAGGAGTTTCTTTTCCCTGACACTTGGGTCCATGTAGGGTTCCTGGCTTACAAGGCTCTACTCCTTTAGTGATGAGAAACTGACCACTTTGCTTTGGGCTTATAGTTTGGAGCCCTTGGTACCATCCAATATCTTTGCTTTCCTGTGCTATGTTTTTGTTCTAGGTTCATAAACATCTTGCTTCACACTAACTACTTGCCTATCCTACCCAGTAATTAACAAGATATTACACCATGTAACTGCCCAAGCCTAAAACAAGTGTAGGCAACAGTCATCTTACCACCTCACATTTGTTATAGCTAAGACAAGGTAAAAAGAGTTCAAGCTCAGTTAAGTCCAACAAGTCCTGACATCCGGTAATGTTAGTAAAAGCCTGTGGCCTTTTTACTAACAAATACAAAATTACATTTACTTATATTCCCTTGTTTGTTCTACTACAATTCCACCACTCCATATGACTTAGCTTGAGAAAATTTAGTATAGTTCCTGGGAAAGCTGAATCTCAGATATGAGAATCTGTATCCAAAGATCACAAGGGAATTAAAATACAGAGAAAAAGTGGAGTGCAAATTTCACAAGCAAGTAAAGCATGGTTTGTTTGTGTCTGTTGTATGATAAGGATACTCCTCTTAGCCTTGAGGCACCTAAATAAAGAGGATCACATTCACTGTTGATGTAACTCCAGTAATATTAATAAAGTCATACAAAGGAATTTTTTTTTGGCTTAGAGGCTAGTCTCATGCAGATAAGTTGGTGTTTGTCAGTCCTAAAATTCCACCACTCACAGACATGTGATAAACTTTCTACTCCATTATCATTAATGTGATAATTGTTCTTACTCTGTGTCATGGCTTTTGAATTCTTTGGCTGTAAGTGTACTTAAAGCCTAATGCTTCTTTCTTTGTGGGAAAGTGCACATACTTTTGATATAGTAAAGATTTATCTGTCCCACAGAGGAAAAAAAAACTTCACAATATTTAGAAATCTACCAGATTTATCATATACAGTAAGAAAGAAGCCTGTATGAGGTTCTAAAAGATGGATATGTTTCTCCACTGAGCTCTTTTTTGTCCTTTTCTCCACATTATGGAAACATAACCAACCCTCTTCCAAAAAAACCTCCAAACCTAAATCAACTTATAAGTAAGAAGTGGTTTTTTTTCCATTTCGTGGGAAATGTCAGACTGCTATGTACCTGGTGGCATTAAAATTTGATGCAGGATATCTTGCAAGCATCTAAAAATTCTACTTACTTACTGCAATGCTTCCAATAGTTTAATATACCCCTAGAAATTAAGATTAACCTTTAAAAATTTTTAAGTAATCATTTAAAACAAAAAAATGGATATGTGCCAAAAATATGACAATGAATTTTTTAAGGAATATTGTATTTTCATTTACCATATTGGTGAATGATAAAAGGATAGTACTCTATATCACAGACATAAATGTCAGAAAATTATCAATCACTTGCAGAGAAATTACCAATTTTCCCTATCTCTTTAATCCTTAGGTGTTTGGACTGTGGAACAAAGACTTCAAAAGGAACAGCAAAAAGGTAGTTCCAGAAACTGGGCACAATGAGTGGCTGAATCGTTGGACTGGACTGACTTTCCTGTGACTCTCAAAGTATTTTCCAGATATTATTTTCTCTGAGCACAGATCTCTGCATGTGTCTATGTCCACTGTGCCCCAGTTCACATGGTATAGTCCTTTTACGTTAAAGGTGCCGTTCGGACTTTTTTGTCACCATTTCATGAAGAAGGTGCCAGACTGTCTGGGGAGTGCTGCTGTGGCAAGTGTAACAGAACCTATTGTAAGCTGTTATATAGGATATCTCCTTTCATTTTTTTCAGATGACTTCACAGAAACAAAGAATAGGAGAGTGCCTTAATTATTTTTCATGAGCAGACCATTTTTAATCTCACGGCAGATAGGTATTTTGGATGTGTTTTTTTTTTTTTTTTATTTCTCATCTGACACACCATTACAAATAACTAAGAACTTGCTAATGAGCACTTACTTTTTCTCCCAGTAGAGTGTACACTGCAGAGCAGAATATTGTTCAGTTTTACAGTTTTTCATGTGCCATTGTATCTGTTGCTAGAACATTTCTTGCTGTATCGAGAATTTACCAAAAAGAATAGAAAATGAACATTATGGTTGCAAACTCTTTTAAAGTTAGGAAATTTCAGAATTATGTCTGCCTGTCAAATTAAAATTATTACCCTTTACATACATGCAAACTTTAAGTACATGATCACAAACCATTTTTTGCACACATACCACTGAGCCTCTACATTTTCAGGATTCGGCCATCAGTGCAGTTCAGAGCAGCTGCATCAACCTCTAAGTTTAACAGCATTTTAAATATATCCTAATATCTATTCTACTGTCTAGGATGGCTGGAGTGCAACATAGCATGGTTGTGTCTTCTCCATCTAAATGAACAAGTCAATATTTGAAGAAACTGCAAGTGGTGAGAAGGGACAGTTACCTGCTTCTCCAAGAACTTCTGTTATTGCAGGTATGTTTCTTAAACCCCTTTTTAGCTTTTTCAAGGCCATAGTAATTGCAGGATTAGGTCCATTCCATCTAATAAAATGCTGCCCATTGAACAGGAATAAGCAGTAATAAGTAACATTAACTAATAGAGCGTACTATTAATAAAGTGTGCTGAGTGATAAAGCATTAATTAAAATTATAAGAAAATTAGGAAGCTGGTGAAGGATTTGGCAATATTTGAGGACTGAGCAAGAAAGCAACATGATTCCATGGCTACCAAAACCTTTTGTACATTTCTTTCTCCACTCCAGCACTTTGCCCAAGTGGGTTCTCAGGAGGATGTAAAGACATTCAGGGCCTCTGCGTGTTCCATAGTCTGCCTTCAGCTGATCTGCTATTCATCACATGCTGCATGATTACCATATGTAGAGTCAAGGAACCTAAATGTTCACCCTATGGCTGGCATACTCAAGAAGCAGCAAGTTTACATAGTGAAACAGCTCTATAGCACGTGTATTCCCTCTCTACCAGCACCCAGGTTGTGCACGGTGATGTGCTGGACTGTGTAGGGGTCTTTGATGTAGGAGTAGGCACATAGCCAAAGGGTAACTGAAGTACTACATTTCTACCCATACACTAGATCTTGGCTGCTAGAGGTGGGAAATCTGAAATCTCCTGGATTTCTGTACAGATAACGAAGGAAAAAGGGTAGGGGTGGCATCACATCATGCCACATAAACATGCCAGGGTACAGAAGAGGCTGACTGGACCAGAATAGGATTTGCAGGGACCTACTGTGATCCTGCTGAACCAGACTGGCATTGCCTTCTGCTTCTTCATAGCAGGAAGCATATTTTAAATAGGATGCTAAATTTTCTTGCAGTCCCTGAGGGTTTTGTGATGGAGTTTATTTTCACTAATATGGTAGAGAAACATGATTCTATTTTTGCTTTTTTTGCATCATCTTATTGAAGTTTGTAAATTTTAGTAAAATAATGCACACCTGATAGAATGCAAGAGTCAACTTTACTATACCTCATAATTGTGTAAACACATGAACACATACATTCACATACATATATGTATATGCGCCCACTGACTTTTAACTTCAGGGGTTGTATTTTCAAACCCTGGCTTCCATTTTCTATCACTTTCCCTGATACAACTGAAGCTTCAAGTCTGCCACTGTTTTTTGTCTGCATGGTAAGCAGTAATCCTTCTACACAGCCCCATTGATTTCACACAAGGGTAGCAGCCCACCTGTGTGTCACCAGTTACAGGCAACTTAAGATCTTCAACATGTAAATAATGGCATAATCAGGTATTAAGCTGCATGAATTGCTTTAATTGTCTGGCAGATAAAAGTTGCTCCCTTCCCATTCATTGTACAAGTACAAATATAGAGGCCTGTTTTCACATTAGCTTGCAGATTTAGTCTTTGTTTCATGAAAGTGAAAGAAAAAACTGAATTTCTTGCTCTGCTAAAAAACAAAAAAGCAAAGAAGCAAAAGAAAAAAAAGCAAGTGGGAGGCCTTCATTAAAGAAAGCCACTTCAATTAATGAATGATCAAAAAGGAAGGTGCTGCCAGCCAAGTTTGAACACGTAATTTTTCTAGTATGTGAATACTCTAGAAGATCCTTCCTTTGTGAACCTGAAATTGAATGCTTAGTGATGACATACATCATCCTCCCAGACAATAAGCAGCATGTGGTTTCACAAGCTGGGGTCACACTGGGTTGTAGTAACCGGATGTCAATTATTTTCCTTGAGAACAATGACTACTGGCAGGATTAAACTCCCAGGCTTTTGTAAGCACATAGTATGTTAGCTTGTGAAGATGGCAATGATATTGCCTATTGCTACTGTAGATAATGTGCCTGTCTAATGCAATAGAAAAATACTTCTTTTCATCTGCTGCGTGTCTAACCTTTTTGGTTTGATCAATGATGTGTGAGTGAAGGTGCCAGGATTACTGAATCATTCCTGATTAATGGTGATATCATCAGAAGCAATTTTTTAGGCTTAAAGTATTGGTTAGTGCTCAGTAGTGAAAGGAAGTACATTACAGAGGTAGAACCACAGAATGCATATCTGGCTCAACTAAGCCTGAGATTTATTGGCATTTCTAAAACACATAAGATACAGAGATACTATTTATGGGTTGAATTCACTGAAAAAAAAATAAAAAAAAGAATGAGAAAAGGCCCTGTTTTCTTTTAAAGCCAGTTTCAAATGCTTTTCTATATCTCTGTTATCTCTGTATTCTAAAAATTAATTCAGCTGCCTAGCAATAATTTTTCAAAAGCTT
Organism: Ardeotis arabs; assembly: GCA_011801015.1. Lineage (NCBI taxonomy): Eukaryota > Metazoa > Chordata > Aves > Otidiformes > Otididae > Ardeotis > Ardeotis arabs. Next base: position 32,166 of record JAAGAY010001666.1, read on the forward strand.
CTGTTTATGAAGGAGCTAGAATGTTTCTATTTCCTTCCTCAGTTACTTCTACCATGAAAGATATTTTTATGTACTCTGTTATCACTTTAGTTAACGAAAACTTCTGCTGACAAAAGTGTTGAGAGAAGGAACTACTCTGGACGTTAGGTAATCTGAGTTCAGTTTTAATTTCAAATTACAATTTTTCTGATATTGAAATGTCAGTGGGAAGTAGGCATCTGAATAGCCACTGCAAATTACCTAGCTTCTTATCTTTACTTTGGATAGAAAACTGTTAAATGTAGACAATGCATTTTCCCTTTATGTACTCAGAGAGAAAAATTTTTGGAGTACTCTTATATAGGTTATATATCCATATATATAGAAGAAGGGAATATTCCATCTCACCTCAGATAATTTAATGTATTAGAGGAAGAAAGAGAACAAAAATGGGAAATCTAGCAGGGTAGGTTCAGTCTGCATGCTTTTGTGATTGATAACCAACCACAGTATAATCACTAGAGTTGCAGTGACATAAAACTAGTAAGAGAAGATAATTCAGGTGACAAATTCAAGACTGAGTCTTTCATGATTTTTTTCAGAGTAGAATAAGCACAACAGGCTTTGAAAGCTGCTTTGGAAAAGACATTGGTAAAACAGATGTTAAAGATTAGTTAAGAGTTTCTACAGTTACTGAACCAGAATATAATTTGATTTTGATGCTCTTTTGATAAAAGCAGCATTTCTGGAGCATAATCACATACAATAAGCACACATCTCTGTTTCTTTTTCCATTAATGCAAGTAACCTCTAGGGAAGAAGACTTTCCCAGTGTTAATTAGGCTTCTTTTCAGTAAACTTTTGTGCTAGATAGAGGCTTAGTTAAATATTCTTTTATATTTCTGATCAGTTTTTAACAGATTGCGTCTATGTTTTCTCTTGCTCCTTTCAAAGCTGTTAAACTGAGGAATATTGGGGGAAATATGTAATATTTTTTTTTGTAAGCCAATTAATATTCCTCATCACCAATGTGTCTATGTTTATGTAATTGTCAGTAGATTCACAATGTGGGTAATCCCAGCATCTCCTAATCATTCGCCTGGAATTTACATATTTAGTAACTGAACTGGAGAGATGAGCTGCTGTGCTTCAAGTGAATTTAAATTCTGTGGAACTTTCTTTAACAAAAGTCCAGGGAGTAACAATGTGCTTTTTGCTTTGTTTTCAGCAAGCATTTGTAATACCTGGATAAATGTACACAAGAATAGCATCATCTTTTCTGCAGAGAAGGCATACTGACTATAAAGATATGAGCACACAGATTTCTGTATTTTCTGGTCAGTGTTCTCCATACTTGAAAATAAAGTTTCCATTCTGTTGCAGGCTTTAGTCTAGATAGATATTCTGTAAATATCTGTACTATAACAAGATTATTATAGTGATGTTTTCATAGTGGGCAAATAGAGTTAATTAAATTGTTGGGTTTTATATCAATGGACTGTGCTTGGTGCTAATTTGGCTGCAAGATCACTGAGCAGTGAAATTTTACAAGCCTATGAGAGAATGTTTGTGAAGAAGGAAGCTAGATTCCAGTGCTTTAGTTGATCTGTGTATCAGTTAACCATGAAAAGACACTAAGCGATGTTAATAAGCAGCTACTGAGCAGAGATAAACAGGATAAGGGAAATAGTGGGAAAAACTTTTCTTATTTCCTGTCAGCTATTCAGTCCCAGTATTAGACCTGAATTTAAGGAATGCTCCATAAACTTGTGCTTGGACACAGTATGGGTTCATATTAAATACTTGCTTAGAAGTGATTTAAAATAAACAAAGAAAAAGTGGAACCTATTTGATAAATTTTATTGCACTAAATATGCCATTTACTATGTTAATTTTACTAGAATCTCTATGTTATTGGGACAGTACTTCTTTAAGACTTAAACACTTGTCTTTACATACTTCTGAAGGTAGCCTTAATAGAGATAGAAAGAAACATTATTTTCTTTCTTTGCTTCCATCAGAAATGTAAAACACTTTTTCAGTCTGGGAAAGCTTTCTTTAGAACTCTGGGCAAAATCTCAAGGCATATTAGTTTGCCAAATCCAATACACCTAACCTTCTACTTACAGCCTTCAAAATAAAATATTTTTTTTTATCACGATCCCAACCTTCATAACTCTTATAAGAAGGGATGTTCTCCTTCTCCTTCCCCTTCATGGAGCACTGAACGAGCTTCCAGGTAAAAGTAGTTTTGTTTTACAAGTTGACACTCTTTTATTCCCTGTTAATTCTAATGATGTCTTAGAAACATAAAAAGATTGATTTTGTCCTTTTATATGTAATATTTATAAATGCTCATTTATTTTAATCTGGTTCTCATGCCTGATATCATTACTAGAATCCTTTGATAAAAGTAGACATTTATTAAGCTCTGTCTTTATTTCTAAGGAATGCTTTGCCTCTTTTCCTGTATTCAAAGAAGGCAGCAAACAAAATAACTCGTAAAAGTTTACAGTAAATTCTTCCAAACTCATGGCAAGCAATTTTCAAACTACTTAAAAAAGGTGAAAAACATACATGCAGTTGTTCTAAGTCCCCAGATTACACATACAAATTTCAGATACACACTCTATTCACTAAAACTATTTATAGATAAAAATAGGCCTTTAAGCACACAAGTAAACCAACTGAATCATCTGCTGTTATACACTCATAAATGCATAGCCAGAACATGTAAAATGTTCTTACTCTCATGCTTCTCTAAATGTTAAAGTACTTCACTACTTAAGCCTTAAAATATGTGAGATTTTTCTAGATATAAACAATAATAACACAGTAGTATTAGATATTAAACTTTAAAAGTGCTTGTAAACACTGTTACAGGATAAAATTATGAAATAGCCAACATGTAAAGGTAAATGACAGAAAGAAGAAAAGTGTTTTTCCATGATTCTATAAAGTTGAAACTTCTTTTTTTTTTCTTTTTCTTTCTTTTATAACTGTTTCCCACAAGAATATGTAATTTCTTTTCTCAAGGACCTATGACTTGTTAGTATAAAGAGCCATAAGTAAGTAATTCTGGGTCAGGAAAGACTACTATCTACTTTATAACTGTAGCTGATAGCAATCCTCAAGCAAAGAATATAAAATATACAGTAATGTTTACCGATCTTCCAGCACTCTGTGGCTTAGGTTCTTAAGTTTCGGATATTATCTTTTTGTTTAAAAACTTTAAATAGTTTTTCCTCCATTATTGTGTTTAATTGCTTTTTGTATCTGTTTATAATTTGACATTAGCTACTTCCTTCTGCTACAAGGCTCTTCGACAGTCTATCTATCTGCATCGTGGAACAAGTACTTGCTTTTGTTTTGAAGCTCTGCTTAATGATTTCTAGCATTGATTTTAGTGCTTTCATTTTCAGAAATATTGCATAATCACTCATTTCTGCGTACTTCCCGTGATTATATAGTTGTTTATCATATCACCCTTCATTGTTTATTTTCAAAGGTGAAGTCTATTTTTCTACATCCCATTCCAACTTGATCTTTGCTCATGAAAAGGCAGCTATTTCCTATATAACTTTTTTTGAGTAGTGGGAACTAAGCTGTCACTACTCAGCACTCAAGATGCAGGCACATCACAGAGTTATACAGTTGCATAACGATACATAGTGTTTATCTCTCCATGCTTTTCTGAATAATTTTGATTAACACTGTTCACAATGACTCTCAAATGTCTTTACTGTCTGAAGTAGATAGCTTACAGTATGTCACCCAGCACCTATGTTTACGGATGTTTTTTATCATGTGTGTTACTTTGAATTTATCATTCTTGAATATCATCTGCCACTTTATCACTTAGTCTCTTGATACCATGATATTCTCTGTAGCTCTTTAAAGCCAGCTGTTTTTATTATCCTCAGTAATTTTGAATAACAAGGAAAGTTTGTCATCTCACTAATTACCCCCCTCTAGGTATTATTTTTCAATATGTTGAACAGCGAAAGTCCAGACACAAATCCCTGTGGGATGTCTCTGAAAAGTGGTCATTTATTTACTCCTTTTGTCTCAAGTCCTTTACCTGAATATTAATTCACAAAATCTTAAGAACCTTTACTGAGTGATGTTGCCCAAAGTTTTTCAGTATTAACATACTATGTACTTTTAAATATCTAAATAAAATTCATACATTGAGTGAAAATTGACTCATGATGGTAATATATGACAAAGGGAAATTATTAATGTTGCTGCCTACATAAAATATAAATATCTCTAAAAGGATACAATAAGTACACAGCATTTTTTCTTAGCCTATGAGCTTTGATGAGATGCCATAGTCCTGAGTGTCTGTGTCTTCGAGCATGTTTTAGCCAGGAAAATAAACTCTCATCTTTATAAGGTAAAGGTCGAATTCTCAAATTTTTTGTTGTTTGTTTGTTCTGTTGTTCTATCTTTTGCCGTCCTTTACACTTTTCTGTGATCTGGCATTGACCCATTTACAGAAACTAAAAATCCTGTTTGAAATGCAGAATCCAGAAGGACGGGAGAATTATTTTTCTAGATTTAGACATTTTTATAAAGATGGTGCTGACAGAAGTCACACAGAAGTGGTCTACTGTCTTTTGAATCCCCCAACAATAACACAATGTGGCTCTTGTTATAGGGTAATCATGGTTAACCTCCTATACAGCAGAAGTACTCCTATTCCTTCACATTGCATTCTGTTCATTACTTATTGCTTGCCCTGTGTTTATCTGTATTCTAATTCGTGTTTAATAAGAAAGGTTTTCCCATTTCACCCAAAGGCATTCCATTGAAGTGAAGGTGACCAGCAGGTGGTTTGCATAAAATTTCATTAGCCTCTTAGATTGTTTTTGACACCTTTATGAAAGAATGCTTCATTACCATGCAAATGGTCGTTGGCCCCGTTTCCAAGCTAATCGCCATATAACATAACATACATATCACAATGTTATATTCTCTAAGATTTATATGATTAATTCAGCTAATTTCAGAGTTATAATGGCGTACTTAAATAACTGCAGAATGGCAAGTATCTCATACAAGCCACAGCATATTATGCCATTAAGGATATGCACTACTATTCAGATAAGAGAATAACCAAAGAAAATGTGTTTGTTTGATACTCTTATCCTTTGAAATAAAGAAAATGATTATTTCTTTCCAGCTTTGAGATGACACTAAGTCAACCCTGTACAAGAACTGGTATTAATATTCATTTCTTTGGTTATCTCTCATGAATATGAATACATGAAAATCTTTTTGCTTAAAAGTTTGTAATCCAATAATACTTGTAATTTCCAGGAAGTTCAATTTTTAAAATATTTTAAAATAAGTAAAAAGTCCCAATTTTTAAAAAATATTGTGTTCTTTTCATATTGCTGACTTTTTTAAATAACAGATTTTGATCTTCATTTTTACTATCATTTCTAGCCTGTACACTGAGTAATAGAAAATGTCACATGTCAGTATCCACGGACTGGTTGCTTATTTTCAGTGCATGTATAGTTTTCATCTTCTCATGCAACATTTAAATTTTTTCTGAATGCTCATTCTATTTTTTTTTTTCTGCTTGGAACATAAATTTTAAACATGGATTCAAAGAGTTTCAAGTAATACAAGCTACATATATAAGGAAACACTGCCAAAATAGAGTGATTTTTACTGAAATCCTTTCCTTCTGGGAGTTCTTATTTAGAGAATGATCATTTGAAAGCAATGAGACTGCAGTTTTGTTTTAATAACTGCCATCCACATACAGCAAAGCATGCGAATTTACATATTTTATTGCTTTTTTTTTTGGTAAAAGAATTAAAATGGATGATTATAAGAATTTGAAACTGCAGGTAGCTGATAGTAAGGCAGCTGGATGTTTCAACCCGATTTAGCAAGTATTGAAGTATAAATGCCTGAAAACTGGCACTGAAGTTGCACATAAGCCAAAAAGACACAATAGTATCCTGTGTGGTAGACTGAGAATTTGTACTTATTTTTCACAAATATGTAGCAATAAAAATATTCCATAATATTCCATAATTCCATCTCTTTAGAACTGATTTTTTTTTACCATAGACAATTATTTGTCTTTACATTTTTTTTATTGTAATATGTAGCATCTGTGCATTTTTATGTAACTTATTTTTAACATTTATGTTAACAATTTTATGTTAACAACTTCAACACCTAAAATGACACAGCTTTGACATCCTGCCTCATGTATGCCTATCTGAAATCTATGTCACTGGCATATATCATTTTATGGACAGCATACAATTTCTGTGAAGGACTGGAACCTCTAGCACAAATTTACAGTCAGGGGGTACAGCTGATGTACTTTCAGCTGGTCTACTTGCCTTAATGAAGTGCCATCCATGTGCTGGCCTAGTAGAGCTGAATGTCTTGACAGAGAAAAAGGTGACTGGCAGTTGATGGTGCCAAAGGGCTTCCCATAATCTAATTGCCACAGACCCTAAGATTATCCTCTGCAGGACCGTTGTGTTAGGCCCTCCCATAGATCCTCCCTTGAGGTTGCTACCTATCTACATCTTATCATCTCAGATACCATTGAGGTCCTTGCCTCTTTGCAGGACTCAATAGGTACACAGTCACCACATACATGGATTATTTTTTTTCCTGAAGGAAAGTGCAGGTTCTCGAAATAGATGTTCTGATTTATAATATCATATTAAGATTCTATTAGTGCTCTCTACGTATAGCTAGCTGGAGCTCTAGTAATCATAGATAATGATATTATTAAACCAGCTTCCTCAGGAAGGACCTATGTAAAAATGGGAATGCTCTAAAAAGCATTACACAGCAGATCGGGTAGCTATAACTTTTGTCTCTTGCCTATCATCAGAACAGTATGATGATGAATATCATATAGTCACAGTGCTTTTCTGAGGTCTGGGAAACAAATTAAATTCATTTATTTTTACATGATTGTTACTCTTTTTCTTTCTTTTTTGACTATATAGGTATAAAGTGAAACTCACAATTATCCTTTTTTGGAAAGGGGACTTTTTCAACAGATTCACAACTATGCACATCCTGGCCCTGGCCTGGTGATCTAGAAGGACTGGAAGTCAGAGTAGCAGACTACTAGCATGAAACTAATTGAAAAAATTCAGTGTTAGCAATGCTGTAAATGATATGAAATTAGCCAGTTGACAATGTTGCTGTCGTAACAATAGTTGCTGCTACTACAGACAGTTTCTGACTTTAACAAGCAGTGTCATATTTTCTGAAATTCATAAGCTGTTATGATAAGGAATGAAATTATGTGACTTAAAGGACCATGTCTTATGACTTACTCGATTAGTGGCATAAATCTTATTGCAAATCATGGAAAATAAATGTCTAAAGAAATAGTGGGAAAAGATTTAAGTTTCAGAATAATTTAGCAGCTTAAAAAAAATACAACAAATCTCAAGACTCTTTAAAATTAAGTTTTAGTATTTATGCCTTTCAGTTGTTTACTTACTGTAATAGTGAAGACTTGCTAGTTAGTGTGGAATAAGTATAATTTATGTAAATCTCAGGAATATAAAAATGACCCGCTCCATAGGAACTTCATAAATCATTACCCTTATTTCATAATTTATCAAAGATATCCTCAACTCTTTCTTTTTTTTTTTTTTTCCCTGAAGAATCACAGCATTGGAATGACTGTGGTCAAGAAGGGAGGGCAGTTTTAAAATTCCACAGTCTATATTGTGAAGCTCCAGCTACTGACCTTCTGCTCTTTTATTAAGAGAGAAAATAATTCAAAGCATTTCTGCTGACGCAAGAGGTAATACAGAATAGGGACAGTGAAGTGATTTTTCTTATAAACTAATCTCAGGCCATTTCAAACTACTGTACATCATAACCAACTCTTCAAATTTCATTAAGAGATGAATGGACAATCACTGACAATCTCTGAACATCTGTTTTGTGTTTCAACATCTTTGCCTTGTGAAGAGTACTAAGGCATAGTGCTGGGTGGTTTTTAGTTGCAGACATTTTTTGGCATATTTCCATTATTTGGTATTCTACTATTGATTTGTGTTGTGTGTATGAATGTATAACATACAAACTAAATGGTAGTGTGTTAAATGCATGGCATAATTTGTGCAGTGCAGTTGTACAATGCATAGAAAATAAAAGCACGTGAAACAATGAATCTATGTCACAAAGTAACTGCAGAAGATAAAAAGCTGACTGGAGCAATTGTATAACAATTCAGATGCCAGCTGGAAGTCTAAAATCATGCCTCTGCTGTAAGTACTGGTACATCCCGATAGTAACTACAGCGTGGTAATTAACTATTAAATCAATGAGAGCAATCTTCCTCCCTCCCAACTTGTTCCTCCAGGCTTAGCTCTTTTTTTGCCTCAGTTTTGCCTTGGTTGTACTTCAGGAAACCTGTTCACCTTAGAGAAGCAATCTCACGTAAGCACTACTTGAATGTCACTGTCCAAATCAAGCACAACATAGAACCCTTCTGTAGCACTTTTTCATCAGAAAAAGCTGCAACAATATCTTTTACTGCAGCTTCTGTTTTGGAGCTTCTTATTAAGGTCTTAGTTGGTCAATTTAAACAGGCCGTATGATATGAATCAATACTGCTACTGGAATTAGACAGTCAGGATAAGCACACAAGTATGAATACAAGGTTAAATTTTGTATTTTTCAGTAATGTTTACTTAAAACTCGGTTTCCACAAATATTCATGACAACAAAATCATTAGTTAGAACAGCAGCAGAGGTACAAACGAAGCTGTTGTGCAGACACAGTGATTGATTTCAAGATGTAAACGAGTATCTGCAGATTTTTTTTTTTTGAGTAGAAATCAATCCTTTTCAACTAAATTGTAAGAACAATGTAAACAACATTTATATACCTTATTCATAGCATTGTCCTGATTTCCTCACAGAAGCATCATGAGGTATAGATGATACAGAGTGTTCTTATCCTGACTTCTCTCTTCTTGAAGACCCTGAGAAATTCAGTGTTCTCACAGCTGAGAAAAAAATAATAAAAAAAAAAGAAAATAATTTCATATCTGCTTAACTAATCTGGAAAAGTCAAGGTCCCATCTCCCCTTAGAACAACATAAAGCATCTCAAAAGTGTGTGTGAGGGCAGAATTCCTTCAGTGCTGTACTTCTATATCAGAGGATTCTGATAAGAAATTGTAGTGCCATTGGTTATAATTTGCTTTTAAACTTTTCCAGGATCACTGCAGCTGGACAGAAACTGCAGAGTTCTAGCTAAATGCTATGAGGTAACCTTTGATATCTTTCTGTGTTATGATGAATTTAATGTACTAGTTAATTAAACATTTCCATATTTATAATTGAGTGGTTATGCATGGGTAGTTATCACATTACTACTTAAGTACCATAAACAACTTCCCTCACTGAAGACTTTTTTGTCCCTTTTTGCTTTCCTTTTCAAATACGTTGTGTTTATATGTAACATTATCAAATAGCAAGGCAAATATTTATACCTAATTTGCCTTAATTTAAATGTAATTTTCTTATATATGTTTAAATTTGTATTTACTGAGTGATGCTGAGTAGCTGTTATAACCTGACAAATAACAAACAGCAGTCGTCATGGCTGATGACCTAATCCAACTTAATCCTAAATTGCTTTAAGACTTACAGAAAAAGTTGCAACCTTAGAAGGCAGTTAAGATAACTACATTTATAAAATCTATGACGTATCACATTTTCTACCACAGCAGTATCTTAACCTATCGTATATTTCCTAGGCTATATTCCTCTTTCACTACATTGCAGATTCACCTTCATGACATGGCTGCATAAGCTAATATGCACCCTATTGCCGGGCACTTTTTCCCACCATAAAGCTAGCTTCTACATTCACTGCTGCTCACAGTTGTATCCAGCTGTTTATGCGGTGAACTGGGGAATTGATCCAGCTGTAAAAGACCTCAAGCATTTTTTGCAGAGATAATTTAGGATAAATTAGTTCATCAATCCAATCCATTCTGTGGCTGCATAAACACTTGTGTTGGCACTGAGCAGGGGCTCCTGGAGCAGGAAAAGCCTGGAGGATAAGGATGGTCTGGTGCACCTTATAGCACAGTTCCCGATGAAGGTTCACAGCCTCAGCATCCAGGACTCACATTTAACTGTAGCATATCTGGGACGTATAATTATCTCATTCTAAGGCCAATTTTCGTCTTTGTGCTGTGTACATACATTTTTGTGAGTAGTTATGTTAACTTTCTGTATTTACCGGAAGCTAAGATTTACCTTTTTCTCTCAAATGAGAAACCAGTAGCTGCAAGTCTCACAGGCCCAAGAGATACCTGCCTTTCTTACATTTATTTATGAACCACCTTGTGCCTTGGTCTTGCCTCTGGATCTGCTAGAGTTGAACATTGGTGCCTGTCACTTAAATCAGTAGTGCTTCACAGAGGCTCAAACAGCCATGCCAGTAAATGAACATAAGTAGAGTTTTAAGCAAGATAGAAAAGTAAAAATACTGCCATAGCTGGCTTCAGCACCTTTTTCAGTTTCAGCCACTGAAAGATCTTTCAAATACTTAATTCTCTTTAGAATATTTTCTGCTGAAATTGAAGATGATAATTTTAATGTGCAGGTCTTTCTATTATATCCTCTGACAAAACAGTTGAATAGCCACTTTGAACACTGGATTTATGTTTCTGGAATAATCTTCTAGAAACTCCCTTAATTTTTTCTCTTCTAGTTTTGGAAAATGTGTAAATGCAGTCTTATAGATTCATCTTTTGCTGAGAAATGTCTAGTTTACAGTCTTTACCTGTACTTGTCAGCATTCACATCGCCCGTATTGCCTACAATAGTTTAATTTCATTGTGATGTTTTGCAGAAAACTGGATACCATCTTGCCACAGTAATGTCTACTGTTAGCAGTAAGGAGACTTGGGCTCAGCACTCCAGTGCCATCCCAGTGCAGTATCAAAGCAATAGCTCTAGAAAGCTGAATTAGAGCTGGTAGTTGAAGCAGAACACATTTCCCATTCTCTCTACATTATTCCTGCAAGTGATATCTTTCAGAGGCAGTGCTCTCAGGAAGAAAAATAGTGTACTGCTCTTGTGTCTGGGCTATGTATTTGTAAAACTACTCAGGCAGCAAGAGAAGTTGAATATTTCAGTATCTGTCTAGTCCTACTCCATGGATACAGGAAAAAAACACTGAATGAAAATGTGTCTTTAATACATACTAGAGCAGATTTTGGAGATTATTCTCTAACAAGGAGTGAAAGTGTAGCAGTTGTGTTTGAAAATACCTGCACATCTGGAAACTGTGTATCAAAGCTCCTTGTTTGTTAACCCACATCCTTTGCACTGAAGTTGTTTAAAGAATCAGGGTGCATGTATTTATTGAAAAATAATTTCCCTGCAGATATGCAGAGTGTAGCTTGAATAAATCAGCTAGAAGGACCCAGAAATATACAGGCATAAAATGTGCACATTAATTGATGTCTTCAATAGCTGCCTCTGAAATTGCAGAGTAAGTTTTTCACACTAAGCAGTGATAACAGTAAGTACATCATGTTATCTTCCAAAAGCTGAACCAGAAGAGCTAAGGGTAAAAAAAGTTTTAACTTATTAGTGAAAGTTTTAACTTATTAGTGAATCACTTAGTGATTAGAGTCAGAAGATAGGACTTTGCTAATGCATTTTATATTAGATCCATATTTTATAGATGTAGAAGAAAAATTGTGGGAGGACACAGGGTCCTCTCTGATGCTAAGTAGAGCTTCTGAAGTAACATTTATATACAGGATAATTATTAAAGGTAGAATTTCCTCTAGACACAATCAGCATAGAGCTGGCTACAGTAGATATCTGCACATTTTTATCAAACACTTTCTCAGTATATGGAGAAACGATGTCTCACAGAGAGAATGTTATAATAGTGTAGTGGATTACTATCTTATGTGTAGATCTCAATATTTGTAGCACTCATATATGCTGGAAAATACTGTCTGTTTTGCAGGTAACTTGAGGACCAGTAACTTCCTAGCCTGAGTCTTCGGAGTTCACGAATCATGAAGGTCTTTAAATTGCTTTTTGTTGGCAGGGGAAATAAGTTTGGAAGAGTTGAGGTGTTTCTGCCTTTTTGAGCTCTGCAGGCTGCATAGGAGAGCTCGGCAGCCGTACCGCAAAGGTCGGTGCATTTACTCTCCACAGTAGGTTGCAGTGCAGAGGTACCCAAGCTAGCAGAAGATGTTTAAACTCCAGAGCTGGAATATATATAAAAGCAGAGAGGCCTGTGATTGTTCAGAGCTAATAAGCCTCTCTAGCAGGCATATCTATTTAGCTGGGATGTAGCACTGTGCCAATCCTGCTGTGTTCTTTTGGAAAATATGTATGTTCAGCACCCCTGTTCACCAGCTTCCTCAGAGGTCTCTAATGCAATGTTCTACTGGGCTCTGAAGACTTGCTTGTATCTGGAATACTCTAAAGAAATGTACAAAATGAAATTTACATGTTGAAGGGATCATACTCCTACTCAGAGGTCTTGTCTTGTTCTATGTAAAAATGTGAGTAACCAACTTAGAAGATGAGAGGAAAAGTCTCCATGAGAAATAATAACAAATGTATTGTATGGTATTCACTCATTGAAGATGTCAGGCAGATACTTATATGACTGATTATGGTTACATACAGATTCAATTCTGTGAAGACTTTGAATAGTTCCGAAAGGGCAGAGCTCTGGTGTGTTCTTCAGTAAAGAGGTGCAGACAGAGGAGAACAGTAGTGTTGTGCAGCAAATTATTGATGATTTACTGACTGCTTTGCCCTTTTAGAAATGAAATATCTTCTTTGCCTGTAAAACTTGCAGGCATTATGGACGCAGGTACGTTTTAGGTCGAGGCACACTTTCATTTAAATAAATAAATAAATGAATTAAAATCGGTACAGTGTGAAGACTTCCATGTCTGGAAAATATTATTCTCTTTAAATACAAATAAAATTATTAAAAAAAAATGTCATTCTGTTATGTTTACTTTTTGCCCTATATAGACAGTCCTCATTCTTGATTTAGGAGCTGTTGCCCTTGTCTTATATGTTTGTATCCTAAATGGACGTGCCAATGACACTGTGGTGACTAGCAGTCAACCTTTTACAGACATTAGCATAAGGAATACATTACACCACCATTCAAAGGCCACACTGACACATTATGAAGCTGTTTATTATTATTGTTATTATTATTCCAAAGTTTGACAACTGAGCTTCAACATCTGGTGTGATTTGCTTCCTGCTTTCATGAAGGACCTTTCTTCTCCTACTGTTCACATTTCAAAACAACAAGTGGATTTCGTGTCGTGTTTGAACTAAAAATTGTCCTCTTCAATATATCATATATGGTTTATGGAGATTGTCATGACTTAGATTGAGTTTTGATATCTGTCTGATAACAGGTAGACTTTACAGTCCATCTTCAACTATTAATAGGATTTTGACTTGACTGGCCTAGGACAACAGATTTTTATTTTCACATGTTTGACAGTTGTGTGATTACATCAAGCTTGCTCTTCTTTATCTGCATCCCACCCCCTTCCCCAATCCCTTTCATTCTGTTAGAATACTTGGAAAAGCATGGAGTAAAGGGAAATATTTTTTTTTGCAACAGGATAAATATGTGGTTTGTATGCCTCAAGAAAACTAAAACAATACCTCCACAGAAGTGAATTCCTCTCCTGGAATATGACAGACCTGTGGAGTATTCTATTATCCTGCAACTTAGTTTTGGCATAAGTTAAAGCAATTTCAAAAGTTTAGAACAGAGGAAAAAATTCTACTGTTACCTGCTAAAAGAATAGACTGTTTTCTGAAGGAGTAGATGACATCTTGTTTGGTCTGAACAACCTAATGCCTGAGCATGGTTGTTACCTCTTTAAGTGCTCCTCCATTCTCCTCGCCAAGGACCTCATGGACCTAAATTAAACAGAATAAGAAGAGAAAACTAGCATTTTAATTTATGCATACATTACAGGGTAAAAAGTAAATAGAGAAATTTTCAGTCTTCTTTCTTAACAGAGATATCCTTAGAGTTTACTGAATCAAGTGCTGATAACTCCATACCGAAATACATAATTCAGCCCTGTGGAATACATTTACATAGCAAAGATATGGTTTATATGTATGTATAAATATATATTTAGTCCCTCTGAGTATCTATACTTCATCCTTCTTTGAATTCACAAAAGCTCTCAGAGTGCCAAGACTGGAAATAGAATTTATAATTCTGAGAAACTAGTTACAAGAACTAGAATGCAATAACTTAATTTAAATATATAAAAGTCAAAATAAATAGTAAAATATTGCTTCTTCCTTTCTCTTTCTGCCCTCCCTTCCCTCTCTTTCATTAACATGTTTGGCCTTGCATGATTATTAGGTACCTTGTTTGTAACTACACTACAATGTTTGAAAACCATTCCAAAAAAATTATGTTGTCACATTTGCCTTATTCATTGTGATGGCTTAGCCCGAGTTATCACACAGTTTCTCACTCGCTCTCCCCCATCCCTGCCAAAACCATGACATTAATTTAGGCATTTTATTAACCAAAAATCATCTTTGAAGCTCCTCCATATTGACAACTACCCTATACTTACTCTAAACTTAATCTGATCTGACAACAGATTTCCAGTGGAGTATTGCTAGAAATTTAGCAGAATTAATCTTATTCTATGGTTGCCTATACCTGTCATTAAATGTTTTCTGTTCTTTATGATTAGAAAGGTTAAATTTCAGGATCACCACCCAAGCCGTGGAAGGCACAAGCAGGGACTGCGAGGACGAAGAACCGCCCACTGTACTCGAAGAGCAGGTTCGGGATCATCTGAGGAACCTGAAGGTGCACAAGTCCATGGGGCCTGATGAGATCCATCCCTGTCTCTTATACACATCTAACCTTTTCCTGCTTCCTCCTGGCTATCATGTTGTTTGTTGTGAGTTTTGTGGGCCTCCCCGCTGCTGGGAGAGGCAGACAAACCTTTGGGTGACTAAGCTTTATTTTGGGGTTGTTTTTTTTTCCCCAACTTCAGAATTCTTCTTCCATGCCTTAATTGTTAGACAATTTATAATAAACATTTAGTTATCACAGTTAAATAGTACTTTTCCTTTTTTTTTTTTTAATCAAAGAATGTTTAGTACGTAACGGAACTGAAAATGCTTTTCAATGGTATGCTACAGTTTTTCCTGCATCTCCAGAATCTCCTCCACTTTTTCAGCTTACCTGAAGGGTACTTCTGTTGAGTAGAGGCACTCCAAGGCAAAATTAATCTTCCTAATGATGGAGAGAATTGTGCCACCTCAATTGGTATTACAGGTTATTTAGCATAAACATATGTGTTCCCATTAAGGGCCATCCACATTCAACTAAAATGAGTCACTTGTGTAAGAAGTTTTGTTTATAAATCTGAGACTAATTTCCCTAGTCTATTCTATATGTGCCATGTGGCATAAAATTGTACAAATGTCAGTGTGCAGCCTTGTAATATATTTCTCTGAGAGCAAAATGTAAAGTCATTAGGAGATATATTCCTCAGCAGAATTATAAATAAATAGAACATGAAAAATAAAATCAGTTCTAGGTGAAGACCTTCACTACTTATCTCTCAGTTAAAAATGCAAATATTTCGTCAGTAACAACAACCCACTGACATGGTAGTTATATTACCACACAGTTAATACAGATTATATTAATTATCTGCACAGATAATGACCTGCTGGTTAAAAGGCTCCATTCTCACTGGCTTTTATAGCTGACTGTATGCTCCACATCCACACAACTGTACTGTGGCTGCCCTTGTCTGAAAGAAGGGTCTTTTCAATCTTGCACAACACAGAGAGATGGAGTCAGTCAGGTTTTCAACTTCCTCAGAGGTGCCCTTTTTCAAACTAGAGTCTCTTTCATCTGTTATAGTCAGACAGGAGAGTTCTGCATTTCAGAAAATGTTTAGTCTCTATTTTGGCTGCCTTTTATGTGCTAAAATCTCTGGAAATCTTAGCCTTCCTGAACCTACCTGAGCCTCTTATGGTACTCAATGTTCACAGCTGGGCTGGAGAGAGCAGGATGAGGGGGATGGGGAGATGATACAGACACACAAACCTACAAGATCCCCTTATCCACTCCTCAGCAAGCCCTGCGAAGGTGCTGGACCTAGGCTGCTCCTGAATGGCCTCGCTGCATCAGGAGTGCCCAGATGTGCCCTTCTGCCCTACAGCCACATTGTGTACAGAGTATACTCAGCCACGCCACTGGCACACAAATCATCACAGATCTCATTCTGAGCTCTCCTCTGACCTATCTGTATGAAGCTCTCCCGGATGCCACCTCGGAACTCTGCCTGACTCCTTGTATCAGCAACACTGTTTGCACAGGATTGCTAGCATAAACATTTTTAGCATAGGACTGGGGTTTTGGCAGAAGTGCCTGTACAGTCTGGAAGGAGTTTTTCATCAGACCATTCTCTACTTGTATTTCTGGTGAGGGAGAGGGGATCCCCATTGCAGCTGTGGGCTCTTGTTTGTTAAAATTTAGCACACCTGGGCTGTTCAGTATCTACCAGCAGGGAGATTCCGGGCTTGGGCAGGTACGGCAGGGACTGTAGAGTAGCTGCCATGGGTCTCAGTGGTATTTGGCACACGGGCTCTGGCATTTGTGTATGATGCTGGCTAGCACAGTATACTGTGTTTGACTGGTGTTTCTTGGCAAATTTGGATCTCTCAGCTTTTGTGGCTACAGTGTTCAAGGGCAGCGTCAGATCACAGTTTCCAGATGAAAGCCGTGCGCAAAAGCCAAACCACTGGGAGAGGGATTGCAAATGTTCTGGCCTCTACTGTGGGTACGTGTGTCACCTTCTACTGTGAGTTTCATTGTGGAAGAGTTTCGGAGAGCAGAAACCTGTAGCTGTTGAGATAGCAGAGGCAGTGTAGAAAATGGGAAGGTCTAGGGGTGCTGCTTGTGCTGGGGGTGTTTTGATGGCATTGGAAGCTGGCCTGCTTTGCAGATAAACCAGGGCCATGTACTCAAAGAAGCTGAAATGTAAAAAATAAGATGTTGTAAACCTCATAAACCTGTTTCCTGGGAGAAGTGTGGGCAGCCCAGGAAAACTCCTGCCAGTATCACTCCTGAGCATGAATGCACCCGTGAAGCTTATGGGGCTGGACAGGATGGCACAGTCATCTGGTCAGGAGGTGCAGATGGAACATCTAAGTCACTTTTGCAACACTACTGAGAGAGCCTTAAGACCTAGACTGATTAGGCCAGAGAAAGAACTTGATATTTATGTGCTAATAAAGGTACTGTAAAAAAAAAAAAAAAAGTATAAGAAAAGCCGGTGGAATTCCTCTCTATTGAGCATATATTTCTGACAGCTGGCTAAATCTGATCATGTCCTACACAGACAATGACACTCTTATATGCCGTCAGCGACTGTACTTTAAATGGTTCTAAGGGTTCACTTAATTCCCGTAACTCATATAGAACTTTATATAACAGAATTTGCTATCAGTCTTGAAAATGCAAGTCTTAAATAAAGACAGTACACACCAGAATAAAGCTGTTAATGACAGTTGTCAGGGTTATGAAGTCATTCAAAAACAGGAGGAGTTTAAATTAGGGTTGTACTTTTGTGGTATACTTTATGATATAATTTTATAGTTACATGGTTATACTTTTTTTTTTTCCCCAAAAATATGCTTGCATAGCTGAATAAACAGGACTAGGTCTTTTCTACAGATGAATCAGAGCAATATAATCACGGTATGTATTTCCCACAGTTGCACAAAAAGTATCATAAGGTCACACAGTTAAAGACTATCATAAATCATGTATTGAACAGGCAACTTTAACTATGACATTTCCTAACTTTCTAGTATTAAATCATGAGTTCTTAATGTACTCATAAAGTAGCTTTTCCTGTGCACTTATTTCCTGCTTTAGCTTTCTTTTTGTTTGGTTTACTTTATTATGTAGTCAAAATGAATTTAGTTTGCCTAATTAGAATATATACAAGCCTATATTGTCTTTAGAAATGGAGAATTTTCAGTTTAAATGTGCAATAATTAAGAGCAAATGGGACTGAGTACTTAAAATAGTGACAGCTCTGTATTTTAAGATGTTGAGATGCAGTTGTTTGGTTATAGAGAACAAGAAAAAAAGCTGGATAGATGCCAGTAAAGACATACTTACTGAGAAGTTTACTTTTATCTCAAAGATCAAAGGAACCCATGATCTTCAGCAAAAATTCAGATTGAAAGTGATGAAATTATAATGCACATTGCAGATGATAAGCAAAGTAATTGTTTAGCAATTTGTGGGAAGGTGAAGAGCTTTTATAAGAGAGCAAATGAAGACATAAAGTAGCCCAACCACATGTTTATAGTCTGTCACAGGCTCTGTCTTGAAAACTGGAAGGGTAATAGCCACTAGATATATTCTTCAACTGAAACCATATTAATATCAAAAATCAGGATGTACTGTTGCATAATTGGCATGACTGGGGACATCTAATCTTAGTAATGTCTCCGTAATTGGTACAGACTATAAAAACAAAGGAATAAAGAACACAATTAGTATAATAAGTTAGACTGTTCAACCCTGACTCTTGGCAAGCACTTGCTTACCCAAATATTTCCACTGTGTACTCCCTCAGAAATAATTGATATAGAATGGTATGCCTTCTTTCTCAACAAAATAGCTTGATCATTTCTAATATTTATTATACAAGTTAGTAAGAAGAGAGGGTCACAGTTTTTGCATTTCCTCCCATTTTGTCCTGCATGAAACTGGAATGAGAAAGTGTCGCACAGGGGCCATATGCCTCTTTCTTCCGCAACATTATAGCATTGATGGAGATAATAAGAAGATTTAAAATCATCCTAGAACATACAAAAGTTTAAGATAGGAAAGCTTTCTTAAACCAAGCCTCCTGCACCTGTGCTGAAAAAGAAGGTTTAAAGTAAATCCAGGGCTCTACATTAGCAAACGTAAATGGCATACTTCCATACTTCTATTGACTCAGAGGACTGTTCCTACTGATGCCAAAATTAATTTGTCTTCAAAGCATCATTCAAAGGTTTGATCTCACACTGTTGCATGAAGAAATGGAGTTTAAGGATCAAATTTATTTTCCCTTTACATTGATTTGTGTGCAGTTCTACAATTCTGAAGGATGGGATTTGCTTATAACAGCATGAGCTTCTTTACATTACAGGACTTACTTAATATTATACCCCTAAAAGTTCAGAGATGAATTGAATGACTGAATCTTAACAGTGGCTACTGTCCTCACAGTAGGAATACACATATTCTTCCTAAACTGCTTCTCAGTTAGTCATTTTGTTTGTGGTTTGTTTTAAATGAGCTGTTTAAAATTCTGTAATTAATTCAGTGTACACAGCAAAAATGACAGATGGTTATGATAAAGGAACTTAATGCCTCATGGAAGCAAGTCAAACCACAATCAGTAACAGATGTTTTCTGCAAAGCCAGATTTTGTGTGTGTGTGCACATACCATACATATATATATGTATATACACATATTAGGAATATGCATTTATATATGTGTGTTTATGTGTATGTCTATCTGTATCCATAAATGATACTTGCACACTTCCGCCACACAGGGCAGTAATTGTGATGTTTTTTAGTGCCATTCCTGTAGTCATACAAAAGAATTCTATCAAGGATAGTCCCTTCAATTCTCCTTAAATTTTAGAAAACTTTTACACAGACATCACTTTTGTGACCTGTTTATAAGGTAGAAATATATGGTTCTGGTTTTCAAGACGAAAAATCAAAGCAATGGTTCCCAAAATTTTTAGAGTTATGGTAACAATATATAACACTTTGATTATACTGCTTATTAGAGATATCAGAAAGGCAATTGCTGGAAGAGACCAGTGAAACTGAGCTGGTATTTAACAGCAGTCAGAATAGGTCTTAGCTTATGACTGGATGTAGAGTCAGTGAAGCTGCAGTACCAGAGGCAGTCATTGTTTTTCAACATTATCAAATGTAGATCAAAACACATCCTTCACAGCATATATAAAAACACGCTTTTAAATCTAACCATCATAATCTCACAGAGCAAACTTGATGGGTAAAATACAGCTAAAGAGAGATCAGGCATTTCATGTCAATTTCTTCTACATCAGGCTGCAATCTTCAATCTCTCTCCTTCAGTCTTGTATTCTGACCAACCCTTTCCATTACAGGGGGATGCCATGACTGAAGCAGTCCTTGATACATGCTTAGGACCATCTAAGTGTGTCATGAACAAGCAAGACAAGTATTCAGGAAGTGATGACTTCAGCTCTAGACTTTGGCTCCGAAAGGCTGAGAATCTGAACTAGGTATTCACCCTGGACAAGATCCAGCTCCGTATCTGTTCAATACCAGCATGCATGCAAGCCTTTCTGTTCACATACCTGTTCTTTTTGCAGAAAAAAAGTTGGACAGAAGTCACAGTACACTCTCTGAAGGTTCCTGGCTTGGAAGATAGGACTCCAGAGATATGTAGAGCCTGGCTGTACTTTGCAGACCCTAGGTGCTCTTAACTGATGTGATTCCCTCTGCAACTCCAGGGTCTTTCAGCTCAGCCGGGGTTCACTACCACCTATGAAGATCTTTTCATCTATGTACGTTGACAATGAATACCTATTTGTGGTGTTGGAGAGAAGAAAACAGAAACAAACTATTTGATTTAAATTCTGACACTTCTAAATCTGAAGGGCTCACTTGTGCTACAGATAGAATGCAACCTGCTAGTTATAAGAAAAAAATAAAATCAGGTAGGAAGTACTTAATCAAAAATTCTTTTGAGGATCATAACACTCTATTTAAGTAAAGAACTCTTTAAGGGTAATTGTCAAATATGTGAGTTAAAATATTGTAGGTCTGAGCAAGGCTCTTCAGGTATTTTGGATTACAGACATTTTTCTTTATTTATCACAAGAAAAATCCTTAGTTCTTACTTCAGAGAATAAGAATTATTTTTTAGTATCTTTATACTGCTACAGTGCTATCTTTGTATGGTTTCCCTGCTTTGTCTTGGACTTGATAATCCCTGCGATGCACTAAGTAATCAAACCCTCAAGGTACTGAGGAGGGTTAAGTATCTCTCAAGTTATTTAATGTCCTAAGATAAGAAGCTCACATTTATAGAGATATAGTGTATAAAAGAACAGTGTGATTATAAAGTCAGTACTTTATTTGGGATCTAGGATACGTAGAAGTAAGGTTGAACATGCAATAACTCCATGTGCAATAAATTAACAGGAATTGTTGTCCAACTTTAAAGATAAATGTAATGGCAGTTCTCAAAATCAAGGGCTGCAAAATCACAGAATTATTGCTATAAATCAGTGGAAGAATTGGGATGCTGAATAGTGAGAGCTCATTGTCTCTGAGCTTGTATAACCAGCTCTTTCTGGCTCTTAGCCTAATCATTAGACCAAACATTATGCTGTTTCGTGATGTGCCTCCTATCTGGATTTCTAGCTTAGTTTTTGTTGTGCAAAAGATACTGCAAGGCTTGAAGTAATCTCACTGAAATGAGTAACTCATTTGAAAGTGAATGGAATAGAAGCCTGCCTTGGAAATGTTTAAAGATTTCAGATGGCTACATTAAAGTACCTGCACAAAGGGTACTCTCGATTGTACTAGACCTTTACAAGCATGTAGTCCCTCCAGATGGAATATATTAAAGTCAAGGAGATTTGAACCAGAGATATAATCATTCTTCTAGAGAGCTTCTGTTGTAAATGGAAAATACTGACAAAAGTAACAGTAACCCAGATATGTGAATACCCATAAATAAATCTTACGGACGTTCAATGGGGCGACTGGATTAGAGCTCAAGTCCTGCCTCCAAAAGTGTTTGCAAATGTCCAGTTTTATAGGTTGTGATCATTGTGAAAAGACATGTTCTCATTCTCTAGTGTACTTTGTACAGACTGAGGCCCAATGTAAAAAGCAAATCCAAACAAAATCACATTGTAACATTATATAGGAAAAAGTGAGACTAACACCACAGAATAAGAAGAATCATCAATTTAAAAAATCGTATTTGAAAGTTTTAAACTGGTAATCTGCAAGTTGTTTCACGGCAGTATTTAAACACACCAATTCTAAAGTTACAGGTGTATGCTGTCCTATCTATCACTTCAGTATTTCTCAGAGAAATTACCTGCAGCACACATTTTCAAGGCATCCTAATTTCTCTTCTCTCAACCTTTGAGACCTCAGCACTGGGCCATATGATGCCAGGTGAAACTCAAGTAGGAGGGTAGTTACATGGTGGGTCTGGGATACTGCTGTCTTGACCCTTTCCAAGGATCTTCGAACTGTACTCTCCCATTAGGTAACAAAATCCTAGCTGCCATCCCACATGCCCCTTCCATTAACTGACCTAAGTGTCAGATGGACCTGGTCACAAGATGCCTGGCATGCAGAGTGACAGAGAGTGCAATATCTCAGTGAGGTGCAGCAAAGGATTGAGGAGAGAACCTTGTACATCAGGACTGTGAGACAGGAGCTGGTGTAGCGATACTCACCTTAGTGTTTAAGAGTGGACAGGCAGCTGTTTGCCTGATGGCGTTCCTTAGTCTACATCAGCTGAGTTGCCTGCAAGAGGAGAATAGAAGAGCCTTTAAGGAATGAGTGTTGACTCAAGTAATCCAAGACTGAGTCTTGACTGTCGCCATTACTATCCACTGCTTAGAAATCTTAGGGACAGTTCCATAAAGGAATCACCTAGCACTTCACTTGCATTATTTAGTGCAAATCTACTCATTCATTTGTCACTTCTTTTTTTTTTCCTTTCTTTTTTTAGATGTAGCTGTTGGCTAACCAAATTATTTAAAACTACTACTACTGCTGCTGCTGCTACTACTACTACTATTATTATTACTGCTTCTACTACCTATAATCTGCATTTTATGATCACATTCTTTATATAGTATTTTTTGTTGTCAGGGTAATGATTGTTCTCTGAAATACTGTCCTTCATTGAGACAATGGATTTTTTAATTTGGTTAATATGAGTTTCTCTTAGTTTAAAAATTGTACAAAATATGTCTTCTATTATTATTAAAAGTTTAATTTCAGATGTTTCCAATCTTCTATCATGTATGACATTCTGATATGCTATTAGAATATAGAGAAAGTGAATGAAATTTGATGGAAAAGAAAAGTATTGGGAAATTTTATGCCTCTATCTATGAATTTTGGTTTTTGTCTACTTCAGAATCTTTTCATTCTTTATAGACGTTAAGTTGGAGACTGCAATAAACTTTAAAAAAAATAACAATCAGACCATATAAAATGAAAAATGTAAGAAATTCAAAAGCAAGAAAAAATTTATTTGGAGGATTTGAAACCCTTTACCAAGATTTTCTTCCTTTCTTATTATATGCCATTCCTAAAAATGCTACAAGAAGTAGGAAATGCATCAGTACCAGAATGCTCTTTTTTTTAACAGGTTTTTAGAGTATGCTCTAGAATTTACCCTTCAGGACAGAAAATCCTCTCTTGAATAAAAAAAATTTTAGCACTCCCAGATGGCTGTTTCTCCTTTCCTTGTAGTTGTTATTATCTAAATTTTAAATAAGTCTCTAAATGATAAAACTCACATTCTGGGTTTTTACTTAAATGACTTTTAATAAAATTACTTCAGCTAAAGCATAATCACTTAAGAAGTCCGAAAATACCTTCTGTCACAAGATTTTTGATGTCAAAATGGAATAATTATCTATATAGCCCAGAAGGCTCAAATTAATTTTGCATTATCAATGATATAGCTGAGCAAACAGATGAGAGTTCATATGAGGAAATCCACATATTATATAAGCATGTACATATACATATTCTCCCATATGTATACATAGAGTATGGATGTATATCTGTGTTAATCTCTATGTAACTGAGGTTTCTTCATATTTGTCTGCTCTTTGAAATGTAATGACCACATTAGATGGGATATCCTTGATAATCAGTTGCTCAGGAGAAGATTTTCATGAAAAGAAACTATAAGCTTGGACACCGGTAGCAGCATACTAGCAATTAATTTGAATTTTAAATTTTAAAGGAGAATGCAGTGGGCCTTTACTTGACAGAAGGTTCCACTTCTAATGGAAGCCCTTTAATTTGGGCAGAAATATGAGGATGACAACATAAACTCACATGCAGTGATTTTAGATCTTGTGTAAGCCAGAGGAAAAAGGAGGTTCATTACAGTTATGGTTTGTACTCCAGTAGCCCTTAATTCCCACCAGTGCTAAAAGGCAATAGCATGTCACAGTGCCATAGGCTGACCAAAGTCTGGAATCCTCGAAACAACCATACCATGCACAAAATGCTGTTACGGAGACTCTGTGAGAGACCAAGAGAACATAGAAGAAGTCTATGAAATGCAAATACAGTATCACCAGCCTGGAAAGTAAAGACAACTTTATTCTCACTATAGGAATGTCTCTTATACTACGTGAGTGTTTTCTCATTTGGTTCCTAGGCTTTTTCACAGTTTGACATCTCTTACAGTACATAATCCTTGCAACAAGATTCAGTGCTTACAGTACAATAACAAGCAGCAGCAAGGCTTTTCTACATATTCCTCCAAGTTATTTTCCTAGCATGTGATCAGACTTTGAAAAATATGTTGTTTTGTAGCTGGTTTTGTCACGTAAGCTTCTGCATTTAGAAATAGCTGTGTGAGCAGCAGGAGAATTTGTTTTCTGGCTTGGTCTCTGATTAGATTCAACTCTTGAGGCAGAGTTTCTCTCTGGATATTACTGCGTGGGCTGAGATTTCTGAAAGAAGAGATTACCAGTTGTGACGACCTGTTCCAGAACTCATACATGTGTTGACAAAACAAGTGAAACTGAGTGTTTATCTGAGCCTCCTGCCACTGAAACCGCTATAGCTGCCAAACTGGAGCCAGAATACGATACTGGTATGAGAAAAAAGGAAGTAGTAATTGAATTTCTCTAGAAATTCTTTTGTACTGCAATCAGGAGACACTATTTAATACTAAGCAAATAGATTAAAAAGTTATATATAAATATATATATATAAACTATATAATCAAATTACTTAAAATCTTCCATCACTAGTAGTTCAGGAATTCACAATACCAAGAAATAAACTCTAATTTAAAACAAAACAAAACAAAACAGAACAAACAATAAACCAAACCAGCCAAACAAACAAAAAAAAAAACAAAAAAACCAAACTAAGGAACTACAAAAAAAACCGAAGAAAACAGGAAAAACTAAACACACCTCCCTGCCTGCAAAAGCCCCAAACAAAAAAAAACACATGCCCCCCCCCCCCAACTCACAGCTGCTTAATCCTGTAAGCCTCTTTCTAAGAAACTTACTAACAAACAAGCATTTCTGTACAGTTAGAAACAGCATCTTCATCACTAACATGACAGTAGCTTAAACTTCATCCGTTTGCTATGGAACTTCCCTCCTCCCAAATCTAAACCCTTAATCTCAAGCAGCCAGAAGAACATTTCAGTCTAAGTAACAAATGTGTTGAAACATTAGGGGCTGCAAGTTAACAACATGGCAAATAAAGCCCAAAGTTTGGCAATGAAGGTCTTTTTTTTTTTTTGAGAAATTTAAAGGGTACAGTTGATGCCAAATAAAGTATGTCTCTTTTAACAGCATGTACATATGGTGGTCTATTTACTTGTGTAAAGGATTTTATCCTAAATTCCATTGCACTCCAACTGTCTTGCAAAATAACAATATTTTAAAAAGCCCTGCTCCCTGCTGGTTTTATTGCTGCGTGCCTATGAGAGGCACAGTGTGTATATTGTTAGCAGTTTCTCTTAAGAACATTAAATTAAAGTCTTATGCAAAGTATAAGGGAAAACTGTGATATTCTTTGTCCTTCTTAACAAAATGTCAGGTAAATCTCTTACTGCCTTACCCTCTCTCCACAGCTTCTGATTAGAAACATACACTGTTTTCTCAAATTTGAGAAGCATTACTTAGAAAAAAACCTAATTAATTTCTCTCATCCCAAGCCCCTACAAATCTGTAAATCCTACCTTAATAATCTCTAATATTTTGCAGCCAAGGTGTGATTGATGCAAAATTTCAGCTCCCTGCCTTGTTTTATTTGGGGGGAAAGTGAAATCTGAAAAGCACAATTGTTGCTGTTAATGTCAACCTAACAGCCTACATAGCAAACTGTGGGTCCCATTCGCAGCATTAAACTCTGTGCTCCTTGGACACGCTGAGTGAGTGTACCTTCCGTTTACTTTAGTTAGATAGCTTAAGTGCAAGCCAGAGTGTCTAAAAATACAAGGCTGAATGCTACAAAAAGTCAAGGGAGACAGACAGCTGCTGCCTGAGGGTGATTCAAAGTTGCCCGAACAGAAATGGTATTGACAATCTACAGAGCATTAGAAAAGGAACCGTGCAAAATAAGCTCTACTTCCCTGCTAGAGATAGAAGCTTTACTGTCTTCCTGTTTCAACTGCTAAACCTCTATCCTATATTAGACAACTTCTCCACAGCCAGTTCAGGTTCTCAGGGCAACAAGGCTCACCTTCAGTCACAGAACAACGTGCTGACCATGGCAAGCACTCTGATACTGTTAGAGCAGGAAAAAATCACAGCTGAAGGACAGTTCAAGAATCTACTCTTAACCACCTTTCCACTGTTAGTTGTGGAAAAGAATAAGGGACATTTGTGATGATGACCTCTGAACCCAGCTACAAAGTAACTGCTAAAAAGTCTCAGGCTGAAATCAGATGTTGTTTTTTTCTTCTGTTTCTGAGAAGTCAGTACCTGTTGAGCCATCCACGCTCGCTTGGTTCCACCTACTTGCTGATCCAGAACTTCCTAAATGCAGCAGTAGTAATAATCTGAACAAAATTTAGCTCAAATATATAACACAAACTGTGTGTACAGCATAAAAATACAAAGTACACCTTTTCTGCCTCAAAGCTTATCCTCAAACAAAGTGTCTTTGCACCAACCTGCAAACTAGAGCTTCACGTTAAAAGTAGATCTGGCCCTCTGCATCTGCTCTAGTTAGAAGACAAATGATACTTAGAAATCTAAGCCTGTACATCGTAACTGAGTAATGAAAATTCTGAATTTAGACAATAAAGAATGCATCTACTTCTTATAAATGGGGTCCCTTGACAGGTATTTCTGTAATCTTGGGGATGTTTTTTAGCCTGAATACTTATCAGTTAAGTGACTGGCTAGTCAACTAATTGAACACTAGATGAGTTCTTGCCTTTGTGAAGAGGCTCCAGCCCTCTTATCATCTTTGTGGCACTCCTCTGGACCCTCCCCAACTGGTCCATGTCCTTCTTATGTTGGGAGCTCCAGAACTGGACACAGTACTCCAGGTGGGGTCTCACCAGGGCAGAGTAGAGGGGCAGAATCACCTCCCTCGACCTGTTGGCCACACTTCTCTTAATGCAGCCCAGGATGTGGTTGGCCTTCTGGGCCACAAGGGCACATTGCCAGCTCATGTTGAGCTTCTCTACTTATTCTTCTCTTTTTTTCTTTTTTTTTTTTTTCCCCCCCTACAAATTCACGTAAGACATGTGAAAATTGAACTCCATAATAATAATTTATCAATTCTTGACTTCTGGTTAAGCCTTGTGTTTCTTTTAGAAAGGTATACAGCTTTCATTAAAGAATGCTGCAAAAAAAAATGCAATAACATTTTTAGTAAGTTGTCCAAATTATTTACATTAAAGTGTTGATCTTATACCTAGTCTGAACCACACTAGCTGGGCTATGTTCTTGAATTTTGGGAATAATTCTTAAACATTTTCATTTGTTATGCTCCTTTTTAGACCAGACACGTGTTTATATCAGGTGATGTACTTGATTTTAACCAAACTCTCTTCCAATTTTGGTGACATAGAAGTACAAAAATGTTAAATGCAACACAACTTTCCTTATGTATGCAAAATTCTACTAGATAAACTAAGTGACTTACCTGACTCTGTACCAAAAAGAAATGGAGTGCTGTAGAGTATATGGTTCACTGCTCCTTTTTTGCATCCATGGATCAGAACATACTGCAAAATTCATGACATACCAAAGCCTTCTAATTTACTATGAGTCACCATTAGCAGTTGTCTTGGGCAAAATGGCACTGACTTGTGTGATCAAAAATGTACCATGGTATATTATGTACTTATTCAGATGCAATAATTAGTTCACATTAATGCAGTGTGCATTTTGGATTTTGTAGCAAAGGTTATTCAAGGTAGCAACTCTGAAAGGGATTTTTTTTTTTTATTAGTGCTTCTGGCATGTTGCATTTTATTAAATTAGCTCAATAAAACTAATACCATCATAAAACTTTTACCTACTGTATCATGTGACTGTGATTTCAAGAACCAGTGGCAGATGCAAGGTTTTAAAAGGAGTCCTGTGGCATAACCTCCAGAGAATTATAGTCAGATACCAATGATAGACCAATAGTTGTTACTTTTAGATGAAAGAGCTTTTATAATTTCCCTAGATGCTTCTTACACTATTTAAATGTGTTGTACATCTGCCAGGAAACATACTCTCCACTACCCCAAATTTCTCTACCAATGAGAATGAAAATAGTTTGACCAGCAGTGCTGAGGAGGACAGACCACCTTCAGTATCACAAACAATATACTAGACTTCTAGAGGCATCAAACTTTCACAGAATTATCAGCCATTGCCACTGCCACTCACTCACTGAGAAAATAACGTTACAGTGCGAACTTTTCATCTTATAGATATGTTCATTTATTTGATATGTCTTGGCACAATAATCATCTTCAAAATCAAAACCAAGGAATATGCTATTGCATGATTCACTGGCTAACAGATGCACTATCCACACCTACATCATAAAAGGTACTTCTCCAGATATGCCAAATAATGCTACATTTCCTGGCCTTCTTCCTGTTTCAAAGTAAGACATAGTGAGACTTAATTCTTCCTAAAAAACAAAACATAATGTTCTTAAGATGTAAAATATAGGCTGTTTTCGTGAGCATTAGCTACAGTATTGAACCACCATTTATATGAGAAATAGAATCTCAACGCAAAGAAGCTGACTGAACAAAACATGACATTTTAATTTCCTTCTTCAGCTTCAGTGCTCACCTTTATAAGATTCATTTTCTTAGCAGGAGAACAAAACTTTACCTTGAGAAGCTTTTTTTTTTATTTTTAATAATATATCTTTACATTCTGCTATTTTAAAATGCATCCGTTTTTTTTTCAGTCACTGAGGGCCTAGAACTCTTCTTTCTACAAAAATACTTCGGAATATAGAGCAAATTGAACCGGTGCACACAACTACTGTGCTTTAGTGCCACCCTGACCTTGTCTGAGTAGCTAAAAGCATGAAACATCCCTGAAAAGACATTGTTTACATGATTAATCTTTTCTTATCTATAGGCAGTTGTAGCTTAGGAAGACAACTGGGACTCCTCATTGACATTTTTCCCAAACCACCATCTCAATGTTCAATGATAGTCAAAACAGCCAATAAAATGATGGACTGCATCAGGAAGACTACTGAGAGCAAGAGAGAGGGCATCTTCTACATCTTGAGTACTGCATGCTATTCTGGTTCCTGTATTTCAAGAAGGCTATAACAGAGTTAGTGAACGCACAGAGAAGTAGATAAAATGGCTAAAGGAATGGAGTACACACACATGGAGAAGAGCTAAAATGCTGGAAATCATCAATTTGGAGGGTGAGGATGTGATCAAGGTGTACAAAATCATGAAGGCAGAGTATGACAAGAATAGAGAATTATTGCTCACAGAATCCTACTATAACAGCAGACAGTCACTGAAACTAGCAGGATTTTGTCTTAAGTAATAACTGTCTTATTATCCTACACTTTCTAAACCTTTTTTTTCTGAGTTCTTTTCTCTTTGGAAGGTGTGATCTTGGGGGAAAAAAAAATCCCAAAATATCTGAGGACAAAATAAAACCTTATTAGAAGTCATTCAAATGAAAAGAAAAAATTCTCTGAATACTTTAGTGATAGGGAGGAGTGTGAGAACTACAGAGCTTTAAGAATATCTAAGGCTCAGAGATAATTGAGGACAGGAATGGCACACGTAGTTGATTCTACCTCAGGACAAAGAGACAAGCTGAATCATGTCCTGAGGCTTTATCCAGACCTATTATTCTGTGATTCCCTAGATAATTACTTGATCTAATTCAGGCCTCATGTGTACCTCATTCAGGTTCTTTCATTACAGTTGCACACACTGGAACAATTTAACAAAGATTTGCCATCAATGAGCAAAGTAAAACTTTTGACAGATTTACACAGTTTCATGGTAACAGTATATGCTGGAATAGTATATGAAAGTTAAGGGTAGCCTGAGCCTATTTAATTCATCAAGGTATTATGTTTAATTTTCAGTAACAATTAGGACCATGCTGTGTCTAGTTTAATATCTAGCCAAAGCTGAAGATTCAGTTAAAGTACCCAGGTAGCTATTTTCTGCTGGTCCAGCAGAGGGAGGTTTGAATTCCTTCCTTTTATTCTTCAAAGATCTAGTTAAACTGCCAAGGCCATACAGTATATAGTCTGACATTAAAATGTCAGTACATATCCAGTTGTTGCTATAAAAGTGAGAAAATCAGATATAGTATTTCATAACATCAGTTAAAGAGAGAAAAACTAAAATTACATGGAACTTAATGATATGATGCTCTTAAATTCTATCAGCACATGAATACAACACAATAGCTTTTCTTCTGTTTTTTTTTTTAAGTAATCTTTTTTTCTGCATGAGAAAATGCTTCCTGTACATCTGGCAGGCAGACCTCAACTTCCCCTATGAAAGCTGAAATCATTTGTTGAATATATTTGACTCTTACCAACTTTAGCAGTGTATTTCATGGATTCTTTTAAAATATTTCAGCAATGCATGTCTTGTTTGAATTTGCTGTGGAATGGCAGTGCCTCTTTTATCTTCTATTCAAAAATCCATCTGATTGCTGGCAGATTCAGGAACATGAAGAAGCAGAGAACATTATTCCATGGTATGGCAGTGTGATCACTACAAATTGTATTCTTGTTCTAAGTATGTGACAACAGGAAGGAAAAAAAAAAAGAGTTTTCTTTCATATGATAAATACCATTAAATTGCATGTGTGAATATTGGTTTACTGCTAACATTTGTAATAACAAGTAATCAGCTACACAATAGAAAAAATGCAAAACCAGATTTCCTAAACCAAATGCACTCTATCTATATTTTCTAGGTGGCTTTAATGCCTATAAATGTATGTTTGTATGTCTATATTGGATAGTTTCAGAGCTTGCTCAGACGCTAGAGTTCATAGGAAGATTTTTAGCAGGTTGAGAAACAGGTAGAAATGATACAGGTTTTTCACAGCCTAGAAAAAAACTTGCTTTAATTTTTCAAGCATGTCAATAGCGCTACTGAAATCATACATGAGACTACTCACACATGTAAAGCTACTTGCAAATGTAAATATTTGTTCAAAGAGACAGGGAAGTATTCTCCATGTAAACAAGCATGATAAGAATTGCCTATCTTAGGAATCTTCTGTAAATAGTGAAGAGACTTAGGGTGCCTCTGTTGCCAATATCAGTAAACCTCCTTTAGCCTTTTCAGTGCTGAAGGATCTACATAAAGACAATATTGTGATTACTCTTTTAATGTAATAGAGGTCATTTCTCATTTCATCAAATCAGAACTTTGACACTAGTTCTTTTCTCTTCTCTTCTCTTCTCTTCTCTTCTCTTCTCTTCTCTTCTCTTCTCTTCTCTTCTCTTCTCTTCTCTTCTCTTCTTTTCTTTTCTTTTCTTTTCTTTTCTTTTCTTTTCTTTTCTTTTCTTTTCTTTTCTTTTCTTTTCTTTTCTTTTCTTTTCTTTTCTTTTCTTTTCTTTTCTTTTCTTTTCTTTTCTTTTCTTCTTTCTATCTGGTTTAAGGAATTTTATTTTACCTGTCTTGCAATCAAGAAAGTCAATAAATTCTTCTGCAACTTTAGAGCTGAACTTTAGCATAAAAAAAAAAGTAGTATCTTCTTCACTAATCCTCCACTGGTACCAGATTACTCCTTTGAAAAGCCTTAAAGTGTCCAGATTAAGCAATACATATGGAAAGTTTTACTTGAGTCAAATCCCTGACTTTGTATTAGTTATTTGTATAAAAATGTACAGTCATTGCAGGAAGTTCTGTGTTATTAAAAGCAACCAGTTGGGCACAGACAAATTAAGACTCAAGCTTCACAGCAAAACTGGACTAAGTACTTTTTACACTAAGTGTAAAAAGTAACAAAAGATTTGCAGTCACCCTGAATACCTCCATTTAGTATCATACGTAAAGCTGATATTGAAGGAAGCTCATATATTCATGCTGTAAAGCCTGTGGTGTATCAACATGTTACGCAGATTTTTTTTTTTTGTGTATGTGTGTGCATGTGACTATGTTGTAGCTGGCAGCAAGAGTTTGGCAGGAACAGGCAAGTTCTTTTCCAATCCTAAATTTGTTTAGCATCTACTTCTAATTTTTGTCTTGTTATTTCTTTGTCTACTAAATGACAAAACCTTTCACACTCAAGTATTGTCTTGACTTAAGACTAGGAGTGCAGGAAAATAAATGCTCCTTTGGTTTAAAAGATAAGTGATTTTTCTAAACAAATATCCATCATTAGATATTACATAGAAAGGTGTTAGAAACTGTAAACATGGCATGTTTGTGATTGTGACTATAATGTATAGAAGTGAGAAGGGGAAATGTTAATTTATCTTTTTCCTAAGTATTAGGCTTATGTACCTTATCACACAGTGAAACATAAAGCAGCCTACTTCACCCTAGTACACTGCCTGGCACTCATTCTACTACCAAGCGTAGGAAGTTCTTCTGGGAACAGTAACCTCCTGTTCTAACGACAGGGTGATGGGTTCTAATCAAACTGAGCTTCAGAAATTATCTACCCAAAGTAGATAGGGGTAGGGCTTGCTCATCTGCATTATCTCTGTATTGAGGATTTCAGACAAGAGTATAAAAATCATCTGTAGAGGTAAAAAACCTTGATAACTCTTGAAGAAAGGTTAAGATATAAAACTTTCATTAAGATTGATTTTGGACTTTGCTGCTCTTTGAGTTAATTAATTAAAAGCAGAAACAGCTGAAAGATACTTATTAATATTAATAGCCTATCAGAAAGAACTTCCTTTAGTCAACAGAAGAGGATGAACTGTGGAGACCTTTCCTAAAATATATGACTTGGCCTTCAGGCCCTTTCACAGCACTTCTTTTAACACTGCTAGCTGAGAAAAGGAGTGCCTTTCAGGCTCCTCTGTTAGATGATCAGCAGCCTTCACGTACTATTACTTCACACCCTGTTTTTGTAATAATATTCTTGTTCATTAAGAATGTTGAACCTAGACCAGCTACACAGTGATAATAACCTCAACTTTGTGGTGAGTAGCATGAGAATAGATGACCTCTAGTATCAGTGAATATATGCGTGTTCTGAAATTACTCCCATCATATTTCACATCTCATTATATACGTTGAAATTGGAACAGGCTCAGGACAGCAATGTTTATGAAATAAAACTCAGTGAATACGGATATAATGCAGAACTGAATGCAGGCAATGTTGGCAGGCATCTTCAAGCCTCACCTATGTTTCTGTGTTCTTCGTCTTTAGGGAAATATGAGATTGCATGCCTTTCATTTACTGTTGGGAGTATTTATTTCCATAGCTGATGAAAACTGGGATTTTCATGGCTAAGACAATTTAAATCACAGCATTCTTTTGCATATTGATATAAAAAACCACATAATATTTTTTTCTCCTAAGAATGACCATAGTTTCAATATTACCAAGGTCTGTGTGTATCTGAACAGGAAGTAAAGGAAAATTCAATCCAAAATTATTTTTTCACTAAGGTTTTAAATTCACAATTTAAGATAAATTTAATTTGATTTGACTGTAACTGTCATTTCAGATCTACTTATGCTTATGCCATACTTGTATCTCTTTAGGTTCACAGTGAGAGTCTTACAGTAAATCAGAGAAAAAGAAACACAGTTGTTTTATATTGCTTTCCTTATGCTAAAACATTTTGGTTTTTAGCAATAAACATTATATACTTTAAGCAAGGAAAGCATATCGAAGGAAGACTGAGAGGTTCAGCTTGAGGCATTCTCAAAGTATGCTTCCCTCCTGAGAGATTTCAGGGAACAAGAAGGAGATAAATGAAATGTCATAAGGACCTGCAAAACACACAGATCTGCGACAAAAGCAGCTTAAGTTACAGCACACTATCTCAAAGCCTCCCATATGATAGCTCTTCTCCTAACATCACAGCATCCTCTGCCCAAAGGAGTGCAGGGGTGATCATACGTCCTACTGCCACTCCTTCAGAAGAGAGAAAGGAGCATACATAAATATCACTGCAGCTAAAGAGAGTAATTATCCTATGGCATCAGTGGAGTAGAAAAATGTTTAACCAAAGTGTAGGCCATTCAGGAAAATGGGCACTTGCTGCCCAGAGGTAAGAGATGGACGCAGAAGGGGGATGTAGCGCAGAGGGGAATGGGACCCTCTGTGCACCTCCTGCTCCCTCTGCTTTGCTCAAAAGTCTGTGTCTCTTGTTTTTCCACTCTGCTGTTTTCTCTGCCTCGCTGCTCAGAGAAGAACAAAGCTATGGATTATTAGCATGTGTTAGCCTCTGTGTGGTTTTTTGTACATTCTTAAAATATTATTTTGTGTGAGGAAGTGTTTGTTTCATCCAAAGAACATGATTTTAAACTTCTGGCACATACAAGTATTTGAATTAATCCTTTCTCATCTGGATGAGGAAATACTGTTTGATGCTTCATAAACATATTCAGTACAAGCCACTGCTCAAAGGAAAAGTTATTTCCTTGTCAGGCTTTTATATGTGTCCCAAGAGGTTATAGTTATTCTGTGTAGGTTTGCGCATGTGTGTGTGTGTTTAACCACTTTAAAAAAAAAAAAAATGGGCAACCTAGTGCTGGTATCTTTATCATACTATCAGCCTACTGCTAGCCTTTGGAATGACACTGGTACTTTTTGAACAGGTTTTTTTTTTTGTATACCAAGATGCATGGACAAATATCTGAGCTAAAAAACTTCTTAACCATATGCAGTGGCCATAAACACTCCTTTGCTCTCAGCCTCTACATGTTCAGTCTTCCTTGTATGAAGTATGATTTAATCCTGTCTTGTCTTGGCAGATTACTGATATTTTCTCACCTTATCTGACTCACAAGGTCTATCAGGTCACCTTTTGAAACAAGGATGAATCTTTTTATGTAACAACCACCTCACTTTAAAAATAACATCTGCAGCCTGATGCTAGGTGGTACTTGGCTGGTTTTATGACTTGCACAAAGGATTCTGCTGTCATGACAATTTTAAACTTATATTACTATACTGACATTAATGGAGTTGCTCCTGGTTTACGCTTGAATAACAATGGACTTAGACCAACTTTATTTAAAAGAGGTATAAAAAAGAGAACAGCTTGCACTAGAATCTTTACCAAATGCTGGTTTGAGTGGTCAAACTGGGATTATTTCATTAATCTGTGACAATATGTTTAGACTGCTATGACTAACTTCACTGTGAAGTTTGTTCATTCCATAGAAGTGACTCAATGAACTGAAGAATCAAAACCCAAGTCTATAATTCAGACTTATTATGTGCACTCAGGAGTGTAACAGAAGCAGATCCATAACTAGTGTTAACTAGTATAACTGTATTAAAACCAGTGGAACTTTTTCAGTCAAACCAGGTAAGACAGAGGTTCCATAAAATATTTTTTTTATTTTCTATTAGACCCATATAAGCACTCAAAGTATACAGAAGGTTTCTCTTCAAAATTCTATCCTGTAAATATTTTTGGTATCAGAAAAAAATGTCATTGCAATTCACACAAGGACAGAATTTCTCCAGAGATTTCTTGTAGAGACTACCTCTAGTTAGTGCAAAATAGAAACTATTTTGCTCGTCCAGAACTCAAAAGTGTAGAAATGTCCAATAATGAAATACAGTGATTTTTTTTTTTAAAATGTCAACTAAATATTGTGATGCTTGATATAAAGTTTGGTTTTGACTCAAACTTACTAAAGAAAATGAAAATCCTCCATAAGTGAGGGGCAAATCAGGGGAAATGAAAGAGTAGCAAATCAGATTCAATTTTCTCCTATGAACTGATACAGAGATAGAATTAGAGATAACCAAAGCAACAGCAAAAACTTATCAGAACTTTTCCTTACATTCTCTGTAACTCTGTATGAAAATCCCCAGACTGCATCAAGGTTTCAAATCAGACAATGCCCATGAAGGTTAGAGATTTCTGGGAAAATATCTCTGTTCAGTGGAGTGGCATTAAGAAGTGATCTAACAAAGACAAGCTGATGCCGCATGTTCCAATTACCAAGAGCTGTTATCAGGACTTTTTGCAAAGCTCTTAGATTTCTTGATAAATAAGAGAGAGAGACAGTGCTATGTATTATTGTTATGATTAATGACATTGATTTCTTGGCATGACAGGCAGAGAGATACAAAGACAGATTGAACTGTATCCAATGTCTGCTTTTTATAATGCTAGCACTTTGAACTATTCCAGTTTTTTTTTTATAGACAAAATCAAATGAAACATCTTCTGAATTATCCCTATCTTTTAACTAAAACTCATTTCGAAAAAAGATGGGCACTTCTGCGTGGAAGAGTTAGTGTCATTAAAGGAAAATATCTTTACTGCTTGGACACTTAACTCTACTTTGCTTGTTCAAATCAGAATGATATTCTGACATGAAAATTTCTTCAACCCTCAAGAAAAAGGCAGAGAATTTCTGCCTACTGCCCAAAATATATTCTTTGTGGCTGGAATTGATGATGTTTTGGTCAGTTTAAAGGATCTGACCTAATCCCAGTGCTGCTCAGAATAGTTTTGAATGCATTGACTTCAATATGCCAGCCAGAAGTGACATCTGCCAATTAATGGCAGTTATATAAAATGTTGAAAACCTCACCAGAAAATGAATGTCAGTGTAAAGCTTTTCTACTTCACCAGTGGAATTTTTTTTTTCTTTAGTTGTTCCTTTTTCTTCCACTTGCTTTGTTTCTGTCTATGCATTAAGTGCCCTGAACACTGCTTGGACTTGCTTAGCTGTGTGTTTGTTTTTGTCTTTTGACTTCTGAAGAAAGGATATTAAGATGGGCAGTATAGAAATAAATAAAATAGGATTCTAGTCAGCTACATCCAAAAATCCTCTTATGGATTATGGATTCTTATTTCCTAAACACAATAGCTGAGATTCTATACTTCATGCTTCCAAAAAAGAACACTTCACAGCCTTGGGGAACAAAAGAGAGCTAGACTGATGTTCAGCTTGTCTTACAATTTTCTCTGGGTTAGATATTGGTCCTGCTACTATTTCAAAAAGCCTGAGGGGACAAGTAGCCTTTCTCTTTGTCTGGTGGGATCTAGAGCTGTGTGGACTCTCCGCCTCCCTGCATAACCTGACCCTGTCTTCACTGGGGTGTTCTTACCCTTAACAGGTTCCTAACATCAGGTTTATAAAAGGATTTCTTTGCTTCAGTTCCTGAGCTAAAATTAGCCTGTCCAAAACAAACTGGAACATTAGAGAACACGTAAACCATGTAGACCTTCTGCTTGACAAAGAAAAGGGAAATATGGGATAAAAATTTTACTCAATTTTTTAAAAGACAATTGTTTGTTAATACAGTTCTATTCATATTGTATTTATCTCCTCTGTTCTCAATCTATTTAGGGTCTAGAGACCTTTAAGAGTTCCTTGACCCTTTTTTTCTTGGCACAGTCCTCCTGCATAGTTTGATTTAGGTCAGCAAAACCAAACCTTTGTCCCACTCAGATAAAAGTTTAAACAAATAAATAGACCCTATAATATGACTTGAAAGAAGCCGGTACAGTCAAACTGCAGAAAAGTAGATTACAATGATGAAGGTTCTCCAGTGACATTATAAAATTTCAGCTGAAATAAATAAATATGGGAACTGTCATTCTGAGAATCCCACTTTATTCTACCTGTCAGTGTGGAGAACAAAGCAGAAAGAGAAAGAGCTCTCTAAGAAATGAAAAAGTTAGACCACAAATGGCAAGACATTCCTCCAGCTTGCAACTTGAAATGAATGCCATTCCCTGTGAAATATGTATATAGCATGTACCAGTCATTAAAACAGAGTAGAAAGGCAGCTAATTAAAGTTACCGGGGTATCTTTTACTAAATAACTGTCAATATTAAACACTGATAATTTTAAGTTAGGAGAAGTAAAAAATCATTATGCTAAAAAAAAATGTATTAGGCTGTATATCTGGTCATATATGTTCCACAACCTGATTTTATCCTGGAACCATTGAAACTGATGAATCAAGTTCAGGATGAAAGCTATGACACTTCTTCGAATACCTGTAGAAGAGCTGATCAGAACCAAAAGACTGTGATTCTTTATTAGTTACATGATGTTCTACAGATAACTCACTAGCTGAACATCTGTCATTACTGCATGAACCGTTAGTGACAAACAGGTAAAAACAGTTTAAAATAGTTCCCAACTGTACACAGCTATGCCAGAATTAGGGGCTTTATGCACGCTCATTTAACTACTTACTTGCTTTCTCTCCAAAACAGAAATGCTAGGAAGTTGTCAAAACCTAAAGAATTTTTCCTTCTCATTTTATATGGTTAATTTCATTTGGGCAGAGATGTTAACTATCTGCCTAA
This sequence comes from Ardeotis arabs, assembly GCA_011801015.1. Classification (NCBI taxonomy): domain Eukaryota; kingdom Metazoa; phylum Chordata; class Aves; order Otidiformes; family Otididae; genus Ardeotis; species Ardeotis arabs. Next base: position 70,969 of record JAAGAY010001666.1, read on the forward strand.
AAATTATTAAGCCTTATTCCCCAGCAAGTTTTTGGCTGATATGCACTACTTCATCAATGTAGCTGTACGCTCAGTTTAATGGGTTCTTTAAACATAAAATGTATACAGACACTTTATGCTGAGAAAGTAATGCAAATCTGCAAAATATACCAGTTTTTCTGCACTGCCATTGACTTTAACAAAGATCTACTGATTTACACCTTCTGAATATTTGGCAACTCTGCCCACGTTTACAGAAACATACTGCTAGGAACCCAGACCATGAAGATTCTACCATAAAGAAAGTAAAACCTTGATAAGCAAGTATCATTATTATTATGTATTATTGGAAGCTAAAAATAGTCCAACTTCTTTCCATTACGTTGTGTTTCTCTGGTTTTGATTTTTTATTTGATTTCAAACACTATTTACAATGAATGCAAGAAGTAACAGTGCTCTGTTTAACTTCACCTTCCTTTTACAATTATGTTTCCATTAGTAATGGCTCTTCTATTTGCTGCCAGAGGCAAGCTATTTGTTTTTACAGTACTTGTGCATTTCATTATTTTCTATGAAATTAAAACCAAGGACGTGAATCTGGATGCTCTGATTCACCCTCAGAGTTATTTTCTTGACTCTTTTGCTGACAGTTGTTTTGTAACATTTATTATTAATTTTATTTATTATTTTTATTATTCACTTTTCTACTACATGTGATGCCCTATGCAGTCCTACTTAAACAAGTAAACAAACAAATCTCAAAAGTCTTTTCTTCTTTCTTCCCCTGGACCTCATCTGCAATCTCAGAGTTGCTTCTTCCCTGTATAAGTAACTTGCATAGGTAAAAAGTAACAGAAATTGGCAAACTGTGTCAGTAGCTAGATTACCAGTCAAATCTGCTGGAAGCTGCTGAGTTCATCCCCAAAAACCTGATGACTCAGAAACGAAGCCTTTACTTCAAACAATGATCTTCAAGAAGCTTTTCCATATTAGATCCTGAAAGAATTTAATTTAAGATGTCTCACACTCTTAACCACTTGAAAAGAGCCTTCTAGGCATAGATAGAGCCTAGCATATCTAGGGAGAGATATTTTCAGCTTTTCAGTAGAACAGGAGCTGGGAAGAGGCTTGTTTCCCTCACACACTGTGTAGACATACACTCACAAATTTTAGTTCCTGAGTTTGTCACACTTGAGATTTTAAAATGCTAATAAGGATAATGCTACAAGTGTTTCTTGTTTTATATTGCCAGTGATACCTACTTTGGATTTTGGAATAATAAGGAATACGAAGTATCTGACCTTAAATCATGAATGCACAATTACTCAGAATCTCAAAATAAAGAATAACAGCACAGGGTGGGAAACATAATCTCTAATCTGAATGTTTTTCTTGAAGAAGATTATATTGTTAAAGGCTAATTATAGCACATCTGTTCACATTGTGTAGTACTAGTCTTAGTAAGAAGTCAGAATAAAATCATGAAAGGTGTACTGAAATTACATACTACCTATTCTCAGTGAGATGGCAGAATCTAGTACCTATATTTTTAACACACTTATCTCACTAAGTAGTAGCTTTTATCTAGCTATCTTGCTTATTAGCTAAAATAAGGGAATGCATACATTCAGCAGTGACCTACTCCAGCTCTTTTAACCTGAGATTTGTAGCTTGGGCACATCAATTATTCAGTTTTATTTTTGACTCAATAGAAATTCTACTGGTTTATAATAAATACTACTGAAAATCCATCTAAGCAGAACAATTTTATAATTCAAACACCTTGCATGGCAAGTGTGGTATTTAATAGACTTTCTTGGATGCTATTATAATGGTCAACAGTTTTTCCCTGAATCTAAAAAGAATAAAAACACTTTTTCAGATTCCAAGAGACATCTTTTATTACTATTATAGATACCATGGTGTCTTGGTATTAAGGAAATGATGCCCAGCATCAAAGCTCCTCAAAACATTTGATCTCCCAAATAAATCAGTGAGTCTTTTCTATTTATCACCACACAAATGTTGTGCCAGACTCCCTTTTCACTTACATAGCTCTAGTAACTAATGTACTTAATGTTTATTTTATATTATAACCATGCAATTAAAAAGTATATGAAATCCTCACACTAATCCTTAATTTCTGTAGGAAGAAATGCGATGTAAAGCATGTGGACTTAAAAGAAATAAGCATATTCAAGTCTACATTTCAGAAGTCTATTCAGAAATTTCAGTTTATTAACATTACTACACACTGAGAAAAAAAGGCTTCTTAGGAGGGATAGGAACAAACTAGCAAGGAAATGGGTGTGTAGCATATGAACTACTAGTTGCGTTCTAAAAAAACTCAGTAGCACAGAGAAAGAACATAAACAATCAGTCTCAACCACAAAAAAAATAATAGAAAAAAAATATCATGTGAACAGAGAGGATCCTGACCTATGGCAATAAGCAGACTGCACGTTACAGCATTCATCCTCAAATTTCAAGCCACTCTTGTACTACTTTAACTATCTTTTTGCTCACAATTTGCTCTTTGATGTCGCAGACACCTCCTGTCACATACATTAACACAACAGCAAATATAAGAAAAAGGCGTGTGTTCAGTGAGGTCAAAGTGAAAAAGCAGGTTCTGAGATGTGTGCAAGCTAGGGAAGTATCAGTGAATCTATTGATAGTGGAAATACCTGAAATTATTGTTAAGTAGCTCAATCTGAGACTTTATTTTTATGCCTTGAAAACGAGGCAAGTAACAAGTATAACTGCTTTACAACCAAAGCTACCCCCTTCCCTGGATTTTAATAGCACTTAATTATGCTTCCATAGCATAGGATTTTTAAAATATCTTACTCTATTGCATAATAGACCACTTGGAGCCATTATGGTCAGTATGAGGTCAATAATACCCATTCTGAAACTCAGCAAATAAATATTTATAACTGATAAAGAAACATTGCTCCTTGGAGTCTATCAATAATTCATATTTTAGAAGGCCTTAAATACATGATAAACCATAATGGCTCCAATGGAATAGTCAACTCTCATAAACTTCTAGGAGGATTTTTTTTTTAATTTCATGTAAACCTCCATTACAATTCTGTAGTAGAGAAACCATGCATTAAAATAGCTCTGTAGAAGTGATACTACAGATGTGCATGGTTAAGAATAATACTCTTTGTGGCTAGGGATAAATTGCGATTTCAGGTATAGAATATGGGTTTCTACTTTTTATGTAGCATTATAAATGTACAAAGTGCTTAGCAAATGCCTTTATTCCTAATAATAGTTATTGTTAGTTGCCTTGCACATGCATTGAAGAAGTCCCCAGTGCACTAAATACCATACAGAACATAGCAAACCTTAATATACATGCAACAGTTGTGTTGTTTAAACAGAGCAATGTAAATCCTATGAGCTGCATGGAACGAAAACATTAAATGAGTATAAAAATGCTTAGATCAATCTATCTTAATCCCATAAGAAAAGAATTATGTATGCAAATTTTACTTCTAACTGAAGTAGTTACACCTGTGCAAAGTCTACTTGTGAACAAGGACTGAGAGGTGGTTCCCATGCTGCTTACAGTTTTGCCAGGTAAGACAAACATAAGGTAAAGCCAGGAAAATGAGAGATTCATGAGGAGGTGAAATGACTTTCACATATTAAGACAGCGGGTTAATAATGACAGCAATGAATCATTAATAACCAGGGAAAACATGTGAAATCCTTACTGCCACATATGCACAATCCCACTCCTACGGTGTTCACTTAACAACATGGAGTGAATTAATGAGTTTCAGCCTTTAACTCTGCATTTCCCCTGTGTCTATACTACCAATTTATGCTGACTTAGCAAAGCATGATGCTGTGATAGTTCCTTTGCAAATCTATCTAGTGTCGTTAAAGAATAGTTCAGGTAAAGAGACCTGCTCGTGAAGTAGATCAGGGCATCAGCAGCACTCAGTCACAACCAGAGGGAAAAAAGAGCTGCCGAGTGTACTGTTTGGAAAAGGATGTTTAACTAAACTCTCCTGATTTACTCCAGTAGCAGTACGGGATTTTGCTGGCTTTAGGAAGTTCTTCCACATTTCAACCAGTATTAACAAGAGCAAGTTCTATCTTAGGTAATTTCATAAGGAAGGGAAGGCATACACACTGAAGCAAAAGTCAACATGTTCACTTAAAGGAGGGATGAAATCCTTCCTTACAGGGCTCAGCAGCTCACCTGAAGGAACAATCTACATGAAGCCATTCTCCTCACTTTGAACTTCTCCCAGGCTCTTCTTCCACATCAGCCAGTGTGCTTGCAGGAGGAAGCACCAGAGGAAACAGCCAAACTCTGCCAAAATGAAATACTTAAAATTATTTTCCTACTAAAGATATGATTTTTCTGAAATAACAACCAGCTTAGTCACAGAGGGTCAGGCCTCCGAGTGCATCATCAGTCCTTTTTTTTTCTGACCACCTCTCCTGGGGCCTCCACCTGAGTGCCACTGCACAGGAGCCACCCCCCTGAAGCTCAGGCCTGTGCCCTCAGCCTCAGCTGAGCCATACCAAGGGCAGGTGAGGCCCAGTGCTCTCCCAGGCTGCTCTTGACTTGCTACCTGCCCTTCCTGCATTGAGCTGGGGCCTGCCCATCGCGTCCTGCTTGTCTGCTGGTCACTAGGCTGTCAGTGGGACCTATTATTGCCAGGACCCCTGCCCTGCTCCCCCTACTCGGGTTCCCAGGGGTGGTGCCATTTTTGGAGGGAGCATCCCCCCTACTTGTGCTGTAGTCACTCGTTTCTTTAGCTTTTCTTCCCTCAAAGAGCTGCCTGATGACCAGTGGTAGCCATCCCTTATCTGCCTGCAGCTTCAATCTATAAAGAGAGGAAGGAAAGAAACAGAATAGTGGGAGTGCTACTGCTTTTGCACCCTCCAAGTGGAAGAATCACAAAATTAGGCAGAGACAACTGGGAACTGCAGGAGCAGGAGCTGCAACTCCTGCAGTCCCTTCAGTCTTATTCCAGGCCACTCCTCTTCATCTGCATGATGGAGACATAAGACACATGGAAGTACCTTCAGTGAGTGTAGATTGAGAATAGGACCACTGGTAAAACAGCCCCCCATTTCACTCTCTTTCGCTAGTTTTTGGAGTAGGAAGAAAGTGCGTTGCCTTAATATTTCCTGGTTTTAAGATGTCTCTATTGACTTTAATTAAGCTTCTCTTAGGCTCACAAACATAACAAACACTACTCCTAAAAGCAAATAAAATTTACTGTGTTCCATGGGATTTTCAAGGCATTTCTAGCTCTTAAAGATACAAATAAAGTTCTAGTAGGCAGCTTTTAAAGAGATATGTTCTATTACCATATATCACTAATATTTCATTGATCTGACTAGCTAATAATTCAACAACATTAAGGTCCGTGCCACAAGCATGCTATAAAATTAGAAAATGAGTTAAGTTGACATCAGTTTTGCAGAACAATTACATCATATTTTCCTTGATCTTTGTGTGCTGTTTACGCAGTTACAACCTTCAAGCAGAACACTTTGAACTTGAGAAAGTAATTTCCACTAGATATATGAAAACTTAACTGGTGGTACAATTTGCCAACCTAAAAATACTACAATGTACCTGATCACAGAATTTTTCCAATAGTCCAACTCCTGTAGAATAAGGTTTCTAGGTTTGGAAGTAATTCAGAAAATAAGTAAAATGAGTAAAGTATAGCGATATGAGCCCTTTCTGAAAGCCAAATCTGCCTTAACATCATATGTAACAGAACTAAATGTTGATAGGATAAGGCTGCACTGCCATATATTAGCATTACAGCTAGAAATGTTCTTAAGCTCAGTTTTTCCTGAAATGTTCCAACCAGCCAGTAATGAAAAAGTAGTTAGTGTATGGTATTAATCTAGAATGGCTTTTTTCATATGCCTTTAACAGAGAAATCTTGCATAAAAATGATTGTAAATTACAGTTTATGCCATTCAGAACATAAGTCTAATGAGAAATAAAGTCAATCGGAGTCATGTAGTTTTTCTGTAGAACAGAAACTAAAAGAAATCCTTTTCCTATCAAGTGGAGTGTAAGTGGGACTACTTGACTTACACCTAACACTGATTTCTTATGTTTTGAACAAATATGTTGAGTTATTCCAGTAATATAGTCAGAATCAAACAAAGGAAAAAGAAACATACTTAACATTTGAGTAGTCTTTAGTGGTTCTACAAAAACAGTTGAGTAATTATACCAACCTTTTTTGTTTGCCACTGTACATCTGCATTACACAAGAGAATTTTTTTAAGTTAAAATAATCAAATAAGATCATAGGTTTTGCTCAATATAACATCATAAAGCGAAATTTCAAATATCACTAACATTCTGTCTGTATACACCATTATTATTTCTCAGAGAAGTTAAACTTGAGTGGTCACACTGCAGTATTTTTCACTGACAGACCTAGATAGCCTGCAGATTTTCTTAAGCTGTAGTTCAACTGATAACTCTCCTGAGTTTTTTACTTCTCATTTACTAGTTCTCCTGCAACAGCTGTCAGTGTACTAATAAAGTAGCTCTATTGATGCTGAACAACTGTGAAAAATATGGTTGCTCCACCCCATCTTTTATTTATCTGCTCTCAGAATTGCTTGAGCATGAAGGCAGAAGAGTCTCTCAAGATCCCTTCTGATTTTCTGTTTCAGATGGAAGGACTAGCATATTGGATGCTTCTCATCTACTGGCTTTTGCCAAAGTACTTTTTGCACAAAGTACTTATTCTGTCTCATCCTTCAATGCTTCTATCTGGACAACATTCCAATTGGAATGCGGCCCTTGCGGCCCAGAAGGCCAACCGCATCCTGGGCTGCATCAAGAGGAGCGTGGCCAGCAGGTCGAGGGAGGTGATTCTGCCTCTCTACTCTGCCCTGGTGAGACCCCACCTGCAGTACTGTGTCCAGTTCTGGAGCCCCCAACATAAGAAGGACATGGACCAGCTGGAGAAGGTCCAGAGGAGGGCCACAAAGATGATAAGAGGGATGGAGCACCTCTCCTATGAAGAAAGGCTGAGAGAATTGGGGCTGTTCAGCCTGGAGAAGAGGAGGCTCCGGGGAGACCTGATAGCGGTCTTCCAGTACCTCAAGGGGGCCTACAAGAAAGACGGGGAGAGGCTGTTCAGTAGGGCCTGTTGTGATAGGATGAGGGGTAATGGTTTTAAAATAGAGGGAGGTAGATTTAGATTAGCTATTAGGAAAAAATTTTTCACGATGAGAGTTGTAGAACACTGGCACAGGTTGTCCAGAGAGGTGGTGGATGCCCCATCCCTGGAAACATTCAAGGCCAGGCTGGATGGGGCTCTGAGCAACCTGATCTAGTGGGGGATGTCCCTGCTCCTTGCAGGGGGGTTGGACTAGATGACCTTTGAAGGTCCCTTCCAACCCTAACCATTCTATGATTCTATGATTCTATGATTCTATGGAAGTACTGTTAATCTGAATTATTCTTCTTTGTGCTTCAGTTTCAGGGACAGCACAAAACACAGAGCTTAATGTAAAACTCCCAGACTCCTTCATTTAGGATTATCTGATAATCTTCCTATAAGTTTGACCTCTGTGATTTTTCCACTATAGCTAATGGAGCTGACTTGCAAAAATCATATGCTCTCTGTATGTCTCATGGATGAGTTTGGTCTGCAAGGGACTCAATCTCCATGCAATTTTATTCCCCGCACCCTAGGATTCTTTAGGAAGCCGTGCTTTAAATGGCTGTTCTTTGTGTTTTTCCAATAACATCATTGAGATCAGATTTTGAAATGAGTAAATGCAATAATAAAACTTGCTCCTGAGATCCACATTCAGAGAGCAGTACCGAAAAGGTTAACATTCCTAGTTAAAGCAGTTACATGTTTTATTTATATTTAGGGAATTAAGCAAGCAATTCAGGCATCGTAACAAATCAAGCTGACAAGTCCTATTCACATAAATGACAACGTGCAGACAAAAATTAGATTAATTTCTAAAATAACAATAATTCCTTTACCCAGAATGCCATATTTATGGAAAGTGTTCAGAACATTGCTTCCAATTATTTCCAACTTTGCAACAAATTATTACAGAACAACCTTTTATTTATAAAATAACCCTATTTTGATGACTCATTGCACCTTTTCATTCTCTGTATAAACGGACTTCCTTCCTTATGTAGACACAGAAGGGATGCAGTTGCAAACCAAAAGAAAGACAGAGGGGAAATAAATAGTTTCCTTGTTAATGTAGCCACACATTTATGAAAACTTTGCTAAATTAATGTAGCTGCAGGGTGTATAATAACCTATGTGCACTTATGCTTTGCTAGATGATGCATAGGTTATTTCCGTGGAATTAAGCAGTCATGCGTATTTACCTCACAGTAATATTTTCTGACAGACACAAACTCATATATACAAATATACTTACAATCATGCATGAAAAAGTCTGAGAATTAATTAATCTAGGGTTTTTTTCAATAAGAAGAGAAAGAAATTAAAGAAAATGGTCATATGATATAGTAGGTAAAAGTGATCAATTTAGCAATAGTTAGGCAATGGTAAGTCAAGGTCCAACTGTTACCTTATAAAGAGCTCTTTGGTTGTTGATCGTTCATTCAGTTTTAAATCATAGAATTTTGGGGTTGTTGGATTGTTGGTACTCATTTGCCAATTGATGGTGGTCACACCAAAAAGTTTGAGAGTTAACTTTGTGTCACTGGTATCTAGCTGCTGCAGAGTTACATTAGCTTTGCTTTTAGATCTGGTGCCTGTTGTCCAAAGCCTCTTAAATATTAGGTTATTACAATGCATAGCTTATCACTACATATTAAAGTTAGTCATGTATAGAAGACAAAAGACCAAGCTGGGTGCTTGTCTAGGGAGATCTATGCTGAATATTCATAGTTGCTGGTCATTGTCTCTCTAGTCCTAAGTCAGAGACCTTATTACCTAGGAGCTTCTCTGTCCCCTACCAGGATACATGTGGCCATCAGGATATGCTTTGCAAGTACTCCTGAATCTTTGTTACTTGGTTTTATGCAGGAACAGTCCAGGAACACAGCCAAAGCCATTTGTGCATAAGGATTTTTCAGAGAGAGGTAATGCTATTTTTTAGGAGACAATTGTTAGTGAAAATACAGGGTTTTATATTATTCACTGGCTTGCTAACCTGAATTGATTTGTTCATGCTGAATGTTTGTTTTTTTAATCCTACTGAATGTAGAATGTAATTGAAAGTTTAAGTAGGAGAGCCCAGAGCTTTCTGTACAGCCTTTTTTTTTTTTCTTGACATAAATCTAACTAAATAAAGAACAAAGCCTGGAATGAATAGTGGGAGCACCATTTGCCTTTGTCATCTTCCCGCAGTCTACACTTTTTTCTTTACTTGAACTCATATAAATTCTCACCAAGCTTGATATGCTTAGCTAAAAGAAAGAAAAATCCTCACCGTAACCCATCACATGGAAACAATGTTCAGATGCTAGTTTAAATGCTGGATTGTGCTTTGCTCTATATGTAAGTGTTCTTCTACAAAAATACTACTAGAAAATTTTTCTTTTTTCCTACTTAATTTAACAAATAGTAATATTATTTTTCCCTATAACAATTACAGGAGTAGTAATTATCAACTTACTTAATGTGCTGCACATCTTGGGGTTCTCAGCCAACATTGTTGGCCATACTCTCAGAATAAGATACCCTGAGTGAACAGTGTATTTATCTCTCCCTCTACTTCCTCCCTCCAGAAACTCTATGCCGTCTATGTCCCTTTAACCTCAGGCCTATTTATAATATATTTGATGTTCCTATATGTTAACAGTTCCATTTTAGTCAATGTTATCACATTGGGCGGAGAGCTTTTTGCATTCCTACTACCTTCCAGAAACACACAGACTTCATAAACAGTTCATAAAATAGGGCATCATCCTACATTCTCTATCATAACAGTTCTTTATTTTATAAATGTGAATGTAGGGAGACTCTATAAGCAAGGAAAAGAAAGACTGCACTGGGAAGTACTCAATGTAACTTATAAAATACCTGATCATATGACATAGGAAAATTATGTCCTTCATCCCCATAAGCCACCTCTGTAAACCAAAGGACAAAATAAGACTATGCAGCTGACAGTGGTTTAAAAAAGCACTTTGCAAAAAAATGGCAACTGCAGTTGTTGAGGTACATTGCTAAAAGTGACAGATTTTGGATCTGCTCTTTTTTCAAGTCCTTTGTGAGTCACATTACCATCATTTCTTCATCTGTAGGGAACAAACTCTGTCCCTTCTGTGAATTATGTCAGCACACATGCAATATTGCTAGGTGACACCTTGCAGCAGGTGTTCACTTCTTCCATATGGTGCTTCACACATTTACTTGAACTATCATATCTGAAGCATATTGAATTTGTTCAGCCTACAGAAGTTGTCAAGTTAGATGGATGACATTCTTTTGAGTATGTACATTCATCTTGGCTTGACAAGTGTCCATTTGACACTGAATGGAAATTATTTTCCTGAGAAGGCTCCAGAATACCATATTACCTGTCACTGTAATTGTTTGCTGCCAGAACTTTGCAAGAAATGTTTATGAAGTCCCACTGGCAAATTACTTTTATCTTGATATGTCAAAGTATAAAGGATCTAGATTTCCTGTTCTGAATTAGATAAGTAAGCATATTTTATAAACAATAGGCAAATCCTTACCTCCTTTTAGACTCATTTCATAAATGAGAGCATTGAGTTCGTGCTACTGGTGGCTTCAATAGAGTATCTACGTGATTTAAAATGGTCTGTACCGGAAAGTTGATTTTTTTTTTTTTAATTTAAACATCTTTTTTTTTTTCTAGAACACATCCAATTGACAGGCTTTGTAATTATTCTTTATTCACTTGTTCAGCACAATGCTACCTACAGCAATGAATTTTTAACTGCTCTTGTATTTACTGAAAGGATCCAGTCACTTACTATTTGTGTGTAACATTTGGCATCCTGATTTAATTGAGGCTGCAAAGTCCTAGACAGTTTAGTAAGAATACTTATTGACGTGGACAAACCAAAGAAGGATGACATAGTCCCTGTGAAGTGGGATTCAAATCAGGAGGCTGCAGTGTCCTTTGTAATCTGGCAAAAATTACACTCTGTGAAAGCAAGGCACACTTTCTTTTGTTTTTTCTTTTTTGATTTAGCTCACCATATCATGATAGTAAACATAAGCAGATAAAAAGTCTTGGTCAATCTATGTTAGGATGATACATATGAAAAGACTGGTATGTATGTAGTAGCAAAAGTGTCAGTCTCCCATCTAAACAGTGCTGAAGATCCTCTAGCCTACTTTCTAGTACTTGTCTGCACTGAACAGATTCCTGGCAGTAGCCCCAAAATTAATGAAGCAAACATGTCTCTTCTTCAAAATCTTCTCCAAAATTATGTTTTTCTATAACAGATTTTACGCTAACAAGCTGGTGACACGTGGTGCTTATTTCTATATCTTTTGGGATTTTATCTTGTTACCTGCTGTGGCACTGGATATCACAAGCTGAAGTGAAAATATCCACAAAAATAATTTTTTTTAATCAAAACTAAAACTGGAGAGAGAAGGACTCAGCCTTTTAGGTAACAAAAAACTGAGAGTTATAACCTGTGTAATTGATTAGATTTAGGCCAATTCCTCATAGAGCACGATAGCCCTGGTTTCATTGGCTAGTGTTATGTAGGTGATGGCCTTATAAGAGATATTTTCTCTTGCATTTGCTTTGATTTAACTAGAAATCAGGTTCATAAATAAGGCAGTACTGCAGTTACTGGAGGCTTCACCTAAAGTCACTGCTATCCAAAGAATTAGTGTTCAGTTTCTTGAGGCACTTCTAGCCTGCCTGAAGAGACTAATGACTGTGTGAATGGCTGTGGGCATTCTCCTGCCTGTCTTGTCCCACTACTGAAGTTAAAAGCAGTCCATGAGAAAATGTTTGAAGAACCCATATACATGGGTTCAGGGCCCTGTCCAGCCTGGCCTTGAATGTTTCCAGGGATGGGGCATCTACTACTTATCTAGTAACCTGTACCAGGGTTCCACCACCCTAACTGTAAAAAAATGTTATCTTCTATCAAGTCTGAATCTATCTCCCTGTATTTTAAAAATATTACCTCTTGCCCTATCACAACAAGCCCTGCTAAAGAGTTTCTCCCTGTCTTTCTTGTAGGCCCCCTTTAGGTACTGGAAGACCACTATAAGGTCTCCCTGGAGCCTACTCATCTCCAGGCTGAACAGCCCCAACTCTTTCATCCTGTCCTCATAGGAGAGATGCTCCAGCCCTCTGATCATCTTCGTGACCCTCCTCTGGGCTCGCTCCAACAGGTCCACATGCTGGACACAGTACTCCAGGTGGGGTCTCATGAGAGCAGAGTAGAGGGGCACAATCACCTTCCTCAACACTTTGGCCATTCTTCTTTTGATGCATCCCAGGATGTGGTTGTCTTTCTGGGCTGCAAGTGTACATTGTCAGCTCATGTTGACCTTCTCGTCCACCATCACCCCCAAGTCCTTCTCCTCCGGGCTGCTCTTGATCCGTTTTCCAACCAGCTTATATTTGTGCTTGGTATTGTTCCGACCCATGTGCAGGACCTTGCACTTGGCCTTGTTGAACTTCATGAGATTTGCACAGGCCCATCTCTCCAGCCTGTCATTTGAAATCTTTCTACAAGACCTTGCCATCTGTTCTAGCTGAACTCTAAATAATTCACAATTGTTATAAGCTTTGTCATATGACTGTTTGTTGTGGTTTTGTTTAGTGAGGGGGGGCCTAAGGTGGAAGCTTCTGTAGGAAAGTGCTAGAAGTTGCTCCCCTTTGTTTAGTGGACTCGGCCGGGCCTAGGGCGGACCCGCTGCTGGCCAAGGCCAAGCCGATTGGTAGCAGAATGTCCCGTGATAACGCCTCTGCGATAACGTATTTAAAAAGGAGAAAACAGAAGAAAAAAAAAGGAGAAGACAAGATGTGAAGAAGCTGAGCGGGGGCAGAGGCCCAGAGGGGGAGGCGCAGGCCTCATGGGCCTTGCAGGCCTCACCCTCTGGCCTCTCGTCAGGCAGCCGACCGGGCCCAACTATGCCCGGCCCAGTTGCATGAAGTGGAGAGGAGATGAGATGGGTGATGTGAAAAGATCCTGAGAGGCGTCTGCCAGCCTGTTGTGAAGAACGAACTTTTCTTGTGAGAGAAACAGCTGCAGACGCCAAGGTCAGTTCAGAAGGAGGGGGAGGAGTAATGCGGCTCCTGGCCAAGATTCCCCTGCAGCCTGTGGTGCTGACCATGGTGGAGCAGGTTGTCCCCCTGCAGCCCATGGAGGTCCACGGAGGAGCAGAGATCCACTTGGAGACCGTGAAGGACCCCACACTGGGGGAGGTGGATGCTTGAAGGCAGCTGTGGCCCCTGGAGGGCCCGCTCGGGCAGCCGTTCTGGAGAGACTACACCCCGTGGAAGAGATGACCTATGCCGGAGCAGTTTGGGTGGCGTATGGGTGGGACCCCACACTGGAGCAGGGGAGGAATGTGAGGAGTTCTTCCCCCGATTATGAAGCAGCAGCGTACAACATCGCGTAATGAACTGACCGCAACCCCCATTCCCTCTTCCACCCCTGTGCCGCTCGGGGCAGGAAGGTAGTAGAGATAATATTAAGCTCGGGAAGTGGGAGGGGTGGGGAGGAGGTTTTTTTTTATCTTGTTCTCTGTCTCATTATCCTGCTAGTTTTAGTAATAAATGAATAGTTTTCCCAAATCGAGTCTGGTTTTGCCCATGACGGTAACTTTAAGGATTTTCTCCCTGTCCTTATCTCAAATCTCAAGCCGTTTTTCTTCTGTTATCTCCCCCTGTTCTCTCGGAGGGTGGGGGGAGTGAGAGAGAGACTGCGTAGTCTGGTCCCGATCCGGGCTGAACTACGACACTGTTCATCCCTTCACTGATCACTTGTGAATTAGTTTACCTGTCCTAGTACAGGACCTTTTCACAGAATCACAGAATGTTGGGGCTGGAACAAACCTCTGGAGGTTATCTTTGTCCAGCCTCCCCTGCTCAAGCCAGGGTAGAGGAACTCTCTTTGAGTTCCAGAGTCTCTAAGAAGAGAAACTCTGGAACCTCCCTAGGCAACCTGTACCAGTGCTTAGTCACCCTTACGGTAAAAAAAGATGTTTCCTGGTGTTCAGATGGAACTTCCTGTGTTTCAATCTGTTCCCACTGCCCCTGGTCCTGTCACTGGGCACTACTGAAAAGCACCTGACTCTGTCCTTTTTGCACCCTGTCTTCAGATACATTGATAAGATCCTTCTGAGCCTTCTCTGAACAGTCACAGCTTTCTCAGCCTTTCCTCATATATGAGGTGCTCCAGCCCCTAAATTATCTTTGTGGCCCTTTGCTGAACTCTCTCCAGTATGTCCGTGTCTCTCTTGTAGTGGGGAGCCCAGAACTGGACACAGTACTCCAAGCGTGGCCTCACCACTACTGAGTAGAGGGGAAGGATCACCTTCCTTGACTTGCTGGCAACACTCCTCCTAATGCAGCCTAGGATACCTTCTTTGCCACAAGGGCACATTGCTGGCTCATGTTCAACCCGGTTCCCACCTAGACCCCCAGGGCCTCTTCTTCCAAGCTTCTTTCCAGCTGGGTGGCCCTTAGCATATATTGGTGCACGGGGTTGGTCTTCTCCAGGTGCAGGACTTTGCACTCCTCCTTGTTGAACTTCATGAGGTTCCTGTCTGCCCATTTGTCCAGCCTGTTTCGGTCCCTTTGGATGGAAGCATGGCCCTCTGGTGTATCAGCTGCTTATCCCAGTTTTGTGTCATCAGCAAACTTTCTGAGGGTACACTCTGCCCCATCATCCAGATCATTAACAAAGAAACAGGCATGAACGTAGTATGGATCCCTGGGATACACTGCTAGTCACTGGCCTCTAACCAGACTTTGTGCTGCTCATCGCTACCTTCTGGGCCTGGCTTTTCTGCCTGTTTTCAATCCACCTCACTGTTTCCTCGTCCAGCCTGTATATCAAAAACTTCTCTATGAGAATCTTACAGGATACAGTGTGAAAGGCCTTACTGAATCCCAGTAGGCAACATACACTGCTCTCTCCTCACATGCCAAAACAACCACTTCATTACAGAAGTTTATCAAGTTGATGAAGCGTGACTTCCCCTTGGTGAAGCCATGCTGACTACTCCTGATGATTTTCTTGTCGTTCATGTACCTGAAGTATGGTTTCCAGGATTAGCTGCTTGATTACCTGCCCAGGATTGAGATGAAGCTAAGTGGTCTGTAGTTCCCTAAGTCTTCCTTCTTGCAAATGGGGGTGATATATTCTGTGACTGATCAAAGATTATTGAAAGTGCCCTCCCAGTGACATCTGCCAGCTCCCTCAGCACTTGCTGTGCATCCCATCAGGGCCCATGGACTTATGTATGCCCAGTTTGTATTCCCTGACCTGATCCTGTTCCACCAGAAGTACATCTTCATTACTCTAACCTTTCCTCCTGGTCTCTGAGACTTGTAATTCCTGAAGGCTGGTCTTGCTAGTAAAGACTGAGGCAAATAAGGCATTCAATATTGCAGCCTTTTTAACTTCTTGTGTAAGCAGGTCCCTGGTCTCATTGAGCAATAAGCTCAAATTTTCCCTTGTTCTCCTTTTGTTGCCTTTGTATTTATAGAAACCCTTCTTGTGTTTGACATGCCTGGCCAGATTCAAATCCATTTGGGCTTTAGCTTTCTTAACTTCATCTCTGGATGCTCAGACAATGTTTCTGTATTCCCCTCAGGTTACCTGTCCTTGCTTCTACCTTCTGTATGCTTCTTTTTTGTGTTTGAGTATATCTAGGTGGCTTGTTGTTCATCCATGCAGGCCCCTTGGCATTTTTGCCTCACTTCGGATGGAACTCTCTTGAACTTGGAGGAGATGATCCTTGAATATTAATGAGCTTTCTTGAACTCCCCTTCCCTCCAGAGCCTTATTCCATGGGTCTCTTCCAAGCAGATCTTTGAAGAGATCAAAGACTGCTCTCCTGAAGTCTACAGTTGTAAGCTTGCTTTTCACTCTCTTCCCTGCCCCCAGGATCATGTAGTCCACAATCTCATGATCACTGCAGCCAAGATTGCCTTTGATCTTCACATTCTTAACAAACCTCTCATTTTTGGTGAATATGAGGTCCAATTTCTCCCTGACTCCTCAGTCACTTGGAGGTGGAAGTTATCATCAATGCAGTCCAACAACCTCTTGGATTCCTACTGCCCAGCTGTGTTGTCCCTCCAAAACATATCAGGTGGTTGGCCAGGACCAGGGCCTGTGAATATGATGCTATTCCTCCTACCTGTCTGCCTCATCCACTTGTTTTTCCTGATCAGATGGCCTATATCAGACACCCACTATCATGTCAACTTTGCCTATCCTCTCTTTAATCCTAATCCATAAGATCTCAGTTAGCTTCTTGTCCATCCCCAGGGAGAGCTTTCTTACATAAAGGGAAACTCCCACTCTTCATCTTCCCCTCCTGTCCTTCCTACAGAGCCTGTATCCCTCCATTGCAACACTTCAGTCATGGGAGCCATCCCACCATGTCTTCATCATCCCAACAAGATGATAGTTCTGGAAATGCATGCAGATTTCTAACTCATATTTATTCTCCATACTGAGTCCATTAATATACAGGCATTTAAGCAGGGTATCCCAGCATGTTGAGTTCCCAGAGAGGGTTTGGGAGATTTGTCCACAATGGTACCTTGTAGGCACCTCCTTGACCATGTGCAGGTACTGGAGATGACCCCATCCAAGCCCTGTTTTGTTGTTTTTGTGTTACATTCCCATCACAACAGTCCATGCCCTTTTCTCAGCAATTACTCGCAGGCCTGCTGGTTGCCCTCTCCCTCCCCAATGATTGCTAGTTTAAAACCCTCCTAACGAGGTTATCCATCCTATTGGCAAAAATAGTTTTGCCCTGCTTAGTAAGGTGCTACCCAAGCAGACACCTGTCTGTGAACAGGGTCACATGGCCATAGAACCCCAAACTCTGCCGCCAACACCAGTTATGCATCCAATTATTAACTTGTTCTATTAGTGCCCTTCTCACATCCGTTCCCCTCACCAGCAGCATTGAGGAGACCACATTGTCCTCATGCCCTTGACTACCACCCCTTTGTAGTCACTTTTTGATACTTTTATGACTCTTCATAATTTTATGGTCATGATGTCCAGCTTTCCTTCTGTGGGGACCTCACTCAGCTGTTGCGATGCCTATGGTAGCCTTTGCAAATATAACTTAGTTTTAAAAACTAACTTCTATTCCTCTGATGTTAAAGCCAAGTTAAACAGCAGATTATGTGCTATAGAGAGCTTTTTCAATCTTATATTAGAGTTTCTTAAAAATACTTGTCAATTTCTCGCTATAAAGTTTAGCAATTTGTTGTAAAACCATTTCTATCAACATTTCAATTTTACACAGAGTTCATCACTATAAGTTCATAGAGAAATCATCAGTGTGAGAACCTCCCAAAATCCTTCTGTGTAAACCAATGAAAAATGTTAATTAGTCTTGCAAAGACTTTAGTTTCTTTTTATAGCATCATAATTTACAAGCTTCACAATCTAGTGCATTATGATTTCAACTTATGCTTCTGTGGTGTTTTAAAGTGTGTTGGGATGAGAAAGCTGCCCATAAAAATCTCTTCTCATGCACCTTATTATATATTTACTTTTAAGTTTTCAAAGTCTGTTCTTTTCAGATTTCCTCATTAAGACACAGCTTTCTCTTTCTGAGGGATGTCTGTGCTTGTAATCATTTTCTAATACTTCAATTTGATCATGTTAGTTTTTATTGAGTTTTTTTAAAATGATACTTAATTTGTGGTTTATACCACTGATCCTCTATGACAGAAATGATCATTCTCTATGTACTGTACATAGGTTTTACTTTTTGGCTGTGCCTTTTGATTTTCTTCTTCCTAATTTTTTCATTCCCCTTTTAAAATTTGATATTTACTACATTATATTTTTTCTTTTTTTTTTTTTTTCCTGTAAGAACTGTAATTTTACTGTATTGTTAAGACTATTATAGAGCTTCCCTTTGGCAGTTTTTTCTTGAATACTGACCTCAGCAATTCTTAAGACATTATCAAAGACTGTCCCTTATCTTGAAGTCTCTATCTGGCTGTTTCAAGAAATGTGAATCGATGGTGTTAAAAAATAAAGCCATCAAAATATCCTGTTTTGTACACTTACATTCTTTCACATATCTCTTACTTTTCACACTTATTGTTATATTGCTAGATGACTCATAGTGAAACCCCTGTACTATACTTGTCCCCCTTCGACACATAACTTTATTTTTTGTGGTCTTTTGTGATATATCAAGGCATTACACACATCTGACTTGAAGCTTTATTAGCATAAGACACTATATCTCTTCTGGCATGATTATCTCTGAGTCACAATTAATTTTTACTTTCCTATTTACTGAGTTTCACTTATCATCTTGCTTTCATCAAACTTTGGAGTAATCTGTTATATTTCCATTTTAATCCTGAGATTTTCATTAACTTTTTATTTTTTAGATTCTGAACATTTATAAAGAGGTACATACCCATTTCATATATGTCTGTCTATTTTATGTGCTTTAAATATTGCCTAATATTTATTAATGTTATTCTTTAGTATTTTCTACCCATATTTTAGAACTTCCTTCTTATTCATATTCATATTCTGACCATTGCCATCCTCAGTCAGTCTTCAGCAAATATGGCAGCATCTAATAAATTCCTTCAACTTGTCAAACTTACCTTCATATATGTGCCCATTATCCTCTGCTGCAAGTCATAAAAATAAGTAGGTTCGCATTTATTCTAGGAAGTTTTTTTTTCTTTTTGTATTATTGATATTTACATAGCACTGCTTGTCACAAGCATATGTACATATATAGGAAAATATTGTACATATATTTAGGAAAATATGCATATGTGTACATATATACATACATACGTACATATATAGGAAAATCTATATTGTGTATCATCCTTCATACACTCAGATTTGTCTGCAGCTGATAAGAATTGATAAGCTGGTTTAGAAATGTGGGAAGAAATATGGCAGACAATGTTAGAGGCAAAGAATAAACTGTTTGGGAACAGCTTCCATACATAGCTGAATGCATAGAAGCCCCTTCCTGGATCTCCATCAGATCCATCCTGGATTTCCATGCATATGTTGAAGCAACATAACAACAAACTCTTTTGTTACTGGCTGGACCCCAGTGATAACAATGTAGATGATAATTATTTACATGTATTGTGTACAACATTTTCTACTTTGACAAGACAGAAACAACTTTATTTGTACTTTGTAGAGGGAATACTACGACCAAATCAGCTCATCTCTGAACTTCCTCTTCAATGTGTCATGTGCATAGGGTGCACTCTGCATTGTGATTGATAACTGGGAAATTATTCCCTACCTTGAGAAAAGACAGGAAAAGAGAATAATAAACACAAAATACTAAAAAAGTAAAGGCACACGTCTTTCATGTTACTGTAAAGGCGCAGCAGAATTAACACGGAGATATTTTAATCTGGTAGTAGAGTTTTAAGGATTAACAAAGCAAAACCAGCCAGGACTCAGAAGAGCAAGTGGAGTAAAAGGAGTCAACTTTAGCCACTTTAATCTTCTTGGGACCTTGGGATCTAAAGACAGAAGTGTAAAAGGCATTTAATAATGTTCATGTTATTTACAGAGTAGAGAATCAGCTAACAATTTCTGCAATAGAAATTTGACCTAAGATGGTGTCGTAGTTCAGCCCGGATCGGGACCAGACTACGCAGTCTCTCTCTCACTCCCCCCACCCTCCGAGAGAACAGGGGGAGATAATAGAAGAAAAACGGCTCGA